>VZSZ01004922.1:1203951-1249656 GCA_013398815.1 Ibidorhyncha struthersii
AGCCCGTAAGCTCATTCTATTTGTGTTATTCTGCTTTTTGTTGCTGCATGACAGCCTGCTCCCTGACGAAGCCAGGCCAGCTCTCACCACCAGACTCTGGTGGGTGGAAATGAGGACAGCTTCTGTCACTTTGATCTTACACTTAATAGCAGAGACCGTGGCGTTATTGACAGCTGCGATACCTTTAGCTTCTGCCGGGGTATGCTGAGGCGGATTGCACAGTCTGAAATAGCTCAAGGAAATCTGTACCTGGCCCCTGAGAGCATCTTGTTGCTGGCAGCAGGATTTTGGCTCTTCCTTGCCCACCGCTTGGCACCAGGCTGGGGGTGGAAAGCGCGAGAGAGGGGAGCGGGGAGTATCTTGGCATCGGAAACCAGAGCTACCTGATTGCGCTTTTTGGGCACCACCAGTCAGTGGGAAACGTAAGGATTTCTGCTTGTGGGGGGAAAACTGAGCAGCCCCAAGCCCATGGTCATGTATTAGGGGGTGAGGAGTAAAGGGTTGTCTTTGCTTCTCCTCTTCAGCTGCTCAGCCTGGCCTCACGTGCAGAACTCGGTGTTAAAAAGTACGGCTCTCTTTAGAAGGGAATTTCTTTCAGTGAAATCAGGCTTATAGATTTGCTGAAAATAGAAAACAGACAAGCAGACATATTTTGTAAAATACAAGCAATAAGAGCCTTTTGTTTATTTTTAAGTTTTCCTTCTCATTTTAAAGGTTATGTATCTTCACTGTCAGTTCAGGTTGTGATGTGTGTACTGAAAGTGATATCCATGCCTAAGAACGAAACTTGTAAACCAAGGGTAATTGTCTTTTTCCATTACATGTGCAAAGAGAATAACTGTTCTGTGGGATAGGTATACTGAGGGAAACTAATGTTTCACTAACCATTATTAAGAATAACTATAATTGCAAATACATTTGGGGTTTTTTTTATAGGACATGCTGCCTTTTATTTCCCCCCCTAAGTTATAAAGAATGAAAATGTCTTTGAAAACTGAGCTTCAAACCATCCTGATGGGAGTTCAATATCCATGATAAGCGGTGGGTGGAGAGCTGGATTAAAGGTCCCAGTTAGGAAGAACTGGACTGAAGCTGACCTGAAACATGGGGTTTGGGGGCACTAGATAAGAAGATGCCAGGAGCGGTAAAAGGCAAGAAACAGTTCTTTTCTCCTGTTAGGGGTGTAGTGAGGCTTAAAATGTTAATTGCACGTACACATTGAAGATGAAAGCCCTAAAGTGTCTGAAAGAGAGAGATGTCTTTGCCTAGTTATTTACTAAATCAATATTGAAGAGTTCCACTGTACATTTCTAGATCAGCATAATTTTCCTCCTTCTCCCATCTGACACAGTCTCAACACTCACTCTCTCTCAGCTGTGGCTCCCTTCCTCTCTCATTCCTCCACCATCTGCTCCGCATGCTTTCCCATAAATTCCTGACTTGGACTCAGTTCCCCAGCTCTGAGCTTATCTATCTCAGGGTTACACGCTGGAGCCATCAGAAAGGCATCTGAGAACTTTCTGTGTAAAATGAATAGCAATGGCAAAAGCTCCAGAGGAGTTTGTGAGGTCTCTGGAGGGGTCAGAACTTAATTTCTTGTTTATTTTGAGTGTTTCTTGTGGTATGGGAGGACAAGAGAGGTGTCAGGAGTTAACAGAAGTTTACATGATGAACGTTTTCATGTTTTGAATGTTATTCCCAGAGTGAAATATTTTTTTCAAGTTTCAAATAGAGGAAATTAAAAATAACAATAAAATTATTACTAAGTGCTCATTCCTATTACAGTTAAAAATGATCATATTTTCTTTTATTCCGTCACTGCTTTTTCTTTTTAGGAAAAGTCCTGATTCGTTTAAAGCAAATTCCCTCCTTGCCTCCTCCCCCTTCCCCCCTAACAAAAAATAATTATGTTTTTTATGGTTTGATTCCTGAACCCGGCTATCTCTGTTCCAAAGGGTTTGCATTTTTTCTTTACAGAGCTATCAAATCAGAAGAGATCTAGGGAAGTACATTTTGAGCAAATGGAAAGAATAATCAGGTTCTGTTACTGGGTTGGTAAAGTGGACCCACACAGTGGTACTATTAGGAATGGAGATACTTTTAAGTACATTACGCATCCCTCCTTCAGAAGATTTCTGAAATCCAGGGAAGTATACTTCCCGACCACTTCAATCTCAGCTTTCATTAGAGGCTGCTCTAGGAATGATCACATTCTCATGACGGTTGCCACGTGGCAAAAGCAACTCAGACTCCTTCAAAGTTGTAAGTGGTTGGATTCTGCTCTGAATCATTGCATATTATGGAGAAAACCACCATTATCTTCGAGTTGCTATTTGCTCCTACTACAGCAGGAAAGTAAAAAGCAGGGTTGATCTCACTGAAAGAAAATTATACCTAGTTTACAGCATCTCAATGATTCCCTTTAGAAATGCTGCATTGATTTTTCTTCTTTGCAAAAATTATTAAAACATTAAAGGCAAAATTTAGTATAATTAAGGCAGAATGGAATTGCGCAACTTGGTACAACCTTGACCTCCCTAACGTCCCTCACTGCAAGGGGCTATGTAGCCCAGGCATCCCGTTCCTTGCATTGAAGCCACTCCAAAGAGTCAGTGGGGTGACAGAGAACAGCTACTCAACTGAATTAGAGAATATTTAAAAGGTCAAGACAATGCAAAGGCTGGTGCTGATTTATGTAACCTTCAGGCATCGCAATGCCAAAAGCTCATTGCTGTGGCAAGGGCTGGAGTAGGAACCTAGACCGGTCCAATGTGAATTCACGTTCCTGGCAACAGTCACAAGGAGGAGGCAGCGTGAGGCAGACTTAACCTTTCCTCCAGGCCCAGAAAAGCAGCTCTTTAGCAGACTCAGTATCTCCAGGGCTCACCCCCTGACGGGTCAGTGTTACTGATGCCTATGGCTTTCTTGGCTGATGTAAAGAAGCTTCTGCAATGGATAAGAATTGTCCATCATATAGAATGATAGATTTTTTTGGGGTTGGAAGAGACCTTGAAGATCATCAAGTCCAACCATTAACCCAACACTGCCAAGCTACTACTAAACCACGTCCCTCAGTACCACATCTACACGTCTTTTAAATACCTCCAGGGATGGCAACTCAACCACTTCCCTGGGCAGCCTGTTCCAATGGCTGATAAACCTTTCAGTGAAGAAATTTTTTCTTATTTGCAATTGTCTATAATATGATCATCCTTAGGGTGTACCATAAGTACATCTATTTTTGAGGCAAGTTTGTAATGTGAGCTGGTTTATTAAATGCAATAGCAGTCCTATTCTTATGATTGAGCAAATGGTCATTTTAGGGACTTAAAAAAAAAGTAAACAAAAAGTATTATAATCACTAGAAATATCAAACTTTCTTACCTGTGGTTCTTCCTGTGCTAATTCTCAGTGCCCAGTAATCTCGATGACCTCCTGCTGCAGCTATGCCATCACACAATCACCATGCTGAGTTTTACTCCTCTACTTGTCAGACTGTGTTTAGGAAACCTGTTAGGTCCTGTCTAAATAGGAGTTTCTTAACCTTCTCTCATATATGGTTATGTTGTGGGACGATGGGAATGATCACAGAATCATAGAATCATAGAGCAGTTTAAGTTGGAAGGGACCTTGAAGATCATCTCGTTCCAGCCCCCCTGCCCTGGGCAGGGACACCTCCCCCCAGCCCAGGTTGCTCCAAGACCCGTCCAACCTGGCCTTGAACACCTCCAGGGATGGGGCAGCCACAGCTTCTCTGGGCAACCTGTGCCAGTGTCTTACCATCCTCAAAGTGAAATATTTCTTCATAATATCTAATCTAAATCTCCCTTCTTCCAGTTTTAAGCTGTTCCCCCTCGTCCTATCAATGCTAGAATGATGCACACAGAGACAGTGTAGGAGTACAAATCCCCTTGCTGAGGGAAACCAAGCTAATAAACAAGAGTTATGTCAACATTATTTAACTTTTAAAATAATAATAGACTTTTTGATTTCTGAGATGGAAAAATCGTTAAGCGTGTGTATCTCAGAATAAGTCAACTGAAGGAATAATCAAACTCTCCCTGAATAGTCTTTATATCAAAAGCTTCAGTCTGTCCTTATTTCAACTTTACAAACAATATATGTGCATCACAGCATGTCCAGAAGGTCATGAAACAGGCGTGTTTTGCCTGGATAAAATGAGCTATCAGACGTTGAAAAAAAATTATTCTGGAATTGATCTTTTGTGGCTTCTGTGAGCAAGAAACAAGGTTATATTAATTTTAGAACCATCTGAGCTTTGGGCGCAGACTTTCATTGGCTAAGATGTTAATATTTTATGTGAGCCTAAAGCATGCCCAATTAAAGTGAGATCAGAAACGTCCACAAGTATATTCAAAGAGAAGTATTAGAGTTTTAGACAGTGCCATAAATTCACGCGCCAAAAAGCTACAGAGGAATAACGTTAAGGGTCTGGCAAATAAAGAAATAAATAAAAGCTTGGAATGTCATTCCTGCAGCTCAGGCAAGTCCCGTGGTGTGAAAGCAAGGCTCGCCATAAATCCTTTAAAATAATTACCACACATGAATGCACCAGGGCAATAGCTGATTTACGGGGCGGGTGACATTGGCCATGCACACCCACGGTACCAGAGGACAGAGTGGAGCTCTGAAACGGACCTCGAAACGTGGGCATCAGATAGCGAGTCAGTAGCTGTTCCTCTGCGGGGATGCCACACTTGCTTAGCTCCTGTGTTGGAGCTGAAGAGGTGAAGTGATGGAAATGATAAGATACTGACCGTCTAATTACCTCTCCCAAACTATAATTATTGTCAGTTCTAATACCTGCAAATTTTTGGAAGTTCCTCTTTGCTTTCTCGAGGCGTACAGGAGTTAACCTGGGTGTGCTGCAAACTCACCAGCTGTGTTGCTCTCTAAAGGGTTTTTGTGAACCCCTGCACCATTGCAGAGTCTCTGATTTATTTATTTTTAAAGCAGCACTGTGAAAGGCTTTGGAAAAGTCTGGGTTGGGTGGAAAAGGCTTTTACAGTCATGGCCAGTTCTTGTAATGCCTGTTAATAAATTCCCTTACTGTCAATGCTGCCCAACCTCGTTCACCCAGGCAAATCACCTTCGTCCCTACCTGGAGGTCTCATCTGCATCCATTTAGCTGTGATGCCACCCCATACTCAGGTTTCATCACTTGGTTTTGCGTCTCAGGCACCAGCTTGCTCCTGAAACCCATCCCACCGATTTTCTATGCTTTTGCAGTACTAATTTGGGGATGATTTGAACTAATTTGGGGCTGGCTTTGTCCTGTCTGTACAGACCTGCCCCTGCAAGTGGGGAAGCAGGACACAGATTTTAAGAGTATTAAATATGTCTGATGTAAAAAGTCTGCTACCATGGTCTGCATGTGTCTACACAGCTTACATCTCTTTTTAAAAAATTGGAAACACTTTCTGGACTTCCTACAGAAAACATCTTTTCATCTGTCCAACTAAAAAAAAAGAGATATATATTGTTTATGGTCCCTCCTGCAGTTTTGTGAGTGATACAGATATTTAATAGGTTCCTGTCTGCATTCTGGTAGGCAGAACTTATGAATTGTGTGATAAAGCAGAGTCTGGGCCCAGGGGCTGATCTGGATTTCAGGTGCAGCAGGAGGTGTGCACTGCCTGCGCTCCCATCTCGGGGCACAACGGCAGCATTGCTCCCTCACCCCCCTCTCCCACCTGCCTCTGTCCCCATCAGTCTCGCCCCGGACACCGCTGCTTCTGTTCACAAGCTCCACTGCAGACCAAACTCTTAAATAATTATTTTTTTAAAATTTGGGGTCTTGAGCCTGGAATAAATCTGTAAGGGCAGAAAAAAATGCTTCCTTTGCAGTTCTGTGTGACCTAAATACATCAAAAAATTATTGTCATTTGGATGGAGGTTATTTTCCTCCCTGTTTTGTTTTGGGTTTTTTTTTTGTTTTGTGAACATCCACTCTTGAAAACCCCTGGCTGCCGAGTGTCAACACAGAGCAAACTCATGCGGATGAACTAGGGACAGTTGAACCACTTTAGTAAAAATAAGAACCAGAACTGCTCTTTCTTTTTGCTCTTTTTCTTTTCTTTTTTCTTTTTTTCATGCCTCAAACCAAACATAAACTTTTCTGAGGTTTGTGAAAGTTTTGAAAACTTTTTCTGTTTGCTTTACAAATTTTCACATGCCTTAGCACTTTCTGGTTGCACTCTGGGTCTGGAAAGAGAAAAAAGCAAAACAGTACATAAAGAAATGCCTGGTATTTGTTGGTAACTCTCATGGGAACACTTCCCTTCAAATATCCAGCTGTTTTATAGTCCTGTTCTGCATCCATGGTCAGCTCAGTGTCACGGAACTGGTGATTATTGTTAAACGTTGGTGAAGATTGAATATTACCTGCACTTGGATATTTATTGGCTCATTATCATGCCTATATGAATTAATATGGAGTTAAGGAATCTCTTAAGCCTCATGAAAGGTAAAACTGTGTTTGTGTAAAATTATATTTACTTTTGTTATGCAAAAAGGAACACCGGTTCCTAATTAACAAGAATGCCTTGGAAATGCCTTCAGATTTGCTGAAATTTTCTTAATGCAAACCCATAGACCTGCTCGTCTGGGGACTTTTGTAGTCGCAGACCTTGGGTGAGCTTGATTAACTTGGGAGACTTTGGAAAGAAACTTTTGAGAGTGTTTTGTGCAGAGTGTGGGTATTCTTAGCTATACACAAGCGATAACGATCGCTTCCACATTTGGCTTCTAGATTTTGGGTTCACTAGACTCTCAAAGTCAGTAGGAAAAGGTGGGAAGGTATCCTTTGAGCTTCTCTGCCTTCTGGTCTGAGCAAAAATGACATTCATTGTGAGAGGGAATATATTTTATGTATTTTATGCAGCCAAACAAACAAACTCAGTTACTAACAACCTGAGTCAATTCTGAGTAATTGATTTAGGGCTGAAAGGCTATTACCAATCCCTTGAGCTATGCAGTCCCTGGAGAGGAAAATTATTGTATTTTTCCATCCCCTGTCTGCTCACATGAGCAGAGAAAGCAAGGCAGAGGAATGATGTGACATTCACGTCTGTTTTCATGTATCAAGGCAAAGCTGTGAGGTCCAATTTTAGTCTGTTTTTAACTCTAACCATGTCACAGGGCCTTCAATAAATAATAAATACAATTTGCAATTGTTTGGAATACAAAAAGGTTTGGAGTCTGAGAGGGATCACCTCGCTCTTCAAGTATTGAGTTTTTCTCTGCATTTATGGTGTTTTACTTATCTGCAGCATTCATGAGCCTCCTGTAAGGTCTAACCCTGGCCTGAATTCCTCTAAACATCCAGACCACGGGTTTGTGCTTTGCCTAGGCGGTTCAGCATACGAACTCGCCTTCAAGGACTTCAGGAGGCTTCAGACTCAGGGTCCTGCCTGTCTTTGCCATGCACGGCTATGGGAAGAACACAAGAGACCTGTTCCTGATGTGTTAATAACCAAAGAAAAAGGTTCAAAGAAAACGTGAGAAAATACCTACTTCTTGCCTTCTCGCAAATGTCTATCATGGTTTAAACCACCACTTCAGCTTCTTTGGTCTCATAGGTTATAATTTCCTGTTATCAGGGTAAGGATGTTTTAAACAGCTTTTTGCAGATGATTAGGTATTTGCTGATCATTCAGGACAATTTACAAAGATAAATATATGTTAAATGGGTTTCTTGTTAAAACCAATGTAGAAGTAACCCCTCGAGGCCAGACAGTAATTACTCCTAATAACAAATTAAAGCATTACCTACTTCTTTTCCGTTTTTCATTTTGAAGGGGAAATTACCTTACAGAACTGAATGTATTCAAAACTGTAGATTCACATTTTTTGATAAAGATACTAAAATAAAAAATAAAAAACGGAGGGGGGGGGGAAATGTTCAGAGAAAAGGATGGTCTCAGACACATTTATTTTTGCAGTAATTCAGTATAGCTTTTGAGGACCTCATTGTGTCCCAGGTCCAACCATACCTCACTTCATTTCCCGAGCGCAGCTGGTGGAGTGGTTCTGTCCGAGGCTGGTCTGTGGGTCACGCTCACAGCATCCCCCACTGCCCCCAGCCGCCGTCTGAACCGGGCATCTGAGCTCTCCACCTGGGATGCGTGCCCAGTTGTGTCTGCCTGTGGATGCGTGTTTGCATGCAGGGGGTGAGTGACAAAACTGACTTCTTGAAACAGAAGTAATGACTAATTATGTCTAAATAAATGGGCAGAGACCTTCACAGATATTTAGGTACTATCTCACTGATTATGGTTAACACTGGCATTGGCAGAAATTAAGCATCTAGACTCTAAATTACCCAACTGTTCCTTTCTCTTTTTTTTGGTGCTATATAAAAATAAGGATTTTAAAACGATTGTTGACAGTCATGAACTCAGGTCAAGGTTTATTACTCCCAGTTCCTGCCCCCTTCAAGCTTTCCTTAGTCAGTGCTCGAGTTTTACCCTTGTTCCTCTTAAAACTTTATCTTCTCTTGAGAACAAGACTTATTTTCAACCTGCCATAGGTTCCCTCTTCCCTCTTCTTTTGTTCAGCCCTTTGGGTCCAAACCAAAATGTAGGCTTGGCTGGAAATGGCTCAGCCATTCGCTCTTTATTTCCCCTGAAATGTTTGCTGTGTGGCGGTTGTGTTGCATCCTCCTTTTCCTATGGCTTTTCCTGTTGTTTCCTGTCAAATTTAGCAAGTATGTTCAGGCTGTAAACATCATGACTACCAAAGCAAGGTACAGTATTCATATATTAATACAGGAAAGCTGTAGCTTTCAGAGAGCTTCTACAAGCTTCTGTATCCACAATTTAGGTGTTGACTTGGGGGCTTCTGCGACACAGGAATGGCAAGTCCTCTGGTCTTCTTCATCAGTCAGTGAACTGTGTACGAAAACGGACTTCCTAAATCTTTGGAGCTTTTTGGTGGTTAGAATAAATGTATGAGACTTAGTGGCTGAGGCACTTTTTACAGCTTTCATACTTTTCTAATTTATACTGAAACACAGGGCAGTGCACACCTCGTGGTAAATCAGGGCAGTGTGTTTGACACACTTCTTCCTAAGTAAAGATGACTTTGGCTCATCTAGTTCATTTATGTATAACAACTACTTCAGATGTTTTGGAAGACTCTATAGAATTTGTATGAGTAAGACATTTTTTCATGAGTTTCTGTCTTTTCACTTAAAAAGCATTTTCTATCTGGGTCTTGCCATCTGTTTGCATAGCTGTCTTGCTAGACACTCACTTTAAGCAAATCACTGTGGCTTCTGAACTCAATCGTATCTTTCTAGCTCTGTCAGAATCTGTCCCAAGTTTGGCCAGAAGTTGAGCACAAATCTGTGTGCCTGGAGATCTTTGATACCTAATTTTTCACCATGTGTGTACTCACTTAGGTGCGTCGTGCTATGTGTCATAAGAGGCTTGGCTTGTAATACATAAACATTAAGTTAGATTCCGTTTATCAGCTATAGAAGTTCTTAAATAGTTACTTTTTTCTTTTTCCTAGTTAAAATTTTTACAGAGCTAAGGTCTTTCCAAAAAGAGAGCCACTTGTTTCTCATGGTCTCCATGTGGATGCAACACAGTACGCATCTGGCTGTGAAAAACATGGTAATTCCATGCAAGTGTTGTTTGGTGACAGCAAAGCACTAGCTATACTTTAATTTGTATAGCGTTATCTCTCATGTATAATCTCTCAGGAAAAAGACTGTATAAGAGCCCCTTGGTATCTACTTTTCAATATTGTCCCTACCTTCTAAGTGTGGAAATAAAGATGCTGATTAAAAAGTTTGTGCCAGAGTTGGAAATCTAGTTTTCCATCTCACAAAAGCTTAATTTTAACTGCACAATCATCAGAAGCAATTTGCCCCTTTCCGAAATAGCAGTGTTTTGAAGGATGCTCTAGAAAGCACTTAGAAATATGTTGGTGTATCTGGTCAGTTCTTCCTAGGATAACTGCAGCATAACCTGCATTAATGAATTACAGTGTTGTGATCAAAAAGTCCAGATGAATATGTGTCATGCGTAACACAATTAGTTATTTTCTCAGTTTGTCTTCAAATGTACCATTTTGTTTGGGAATATTGCAGATATATGTCACTCATTATTGATAGATTTGTCTGACTTCCTGTCAAATCTATGTACATTGACAAAAATCTATTTTGTTGTTTTTGTCACAGAAATCTATACTGGCATTTTTCCCCATGGAGATTTGGCTAGTCATTGTCAGCATGAGGTGCCAGCTAGAGCTTTTACTGTTTTTATTGTGCCAGCTGCTTTCTTGGCTTCAAATCTTTTGGTTCAGATTGTAAATGGGGGCGAGACATCCGTATCTAGCCAGCGTGCTCGATGGAATATGACAGGGACTTGATTTTTTATTTCTTGCTGCCTTTCTTAGTATTAGCAGAAGATGACAAGGATGGCTTTATCTTCTGACCAGCAGAGACGGTGAAGGAATGCGGAGAGAGAGAGCGAGCGTGCATGTATGTGGGCCGTGGGAAATGTTAAAATACAAATTTAAAGCTGCTCATTCCTACTGTGTTTTTTTTCTTTGGTGAGGATCTCTGAGGAGATCTTGGCGTTCAGAAAAAAAAAAATAAAATTCCAAACCTTTTGGCTAATGTTAAATCAGACTCATTGCATTATTTTCGTAATAGATTTGGCCTAAATTATTATAACTGAACACACGCCCTCTTTGAAATCAGGTCTTTCTGAGGTGTCTGTGGTTTATTTAGGGGTGTCCAGAATCACCAGCTAGTTTGAAAGTGTAGGATTTAGTTAATAAATAGTAGTTCACATTTTAACCCAAATTTTGTGGGGGGTTAAGTATTGGTAACTTTTTTGATTTTAGCACAAGTCTTGTGTTATTTGCTATTTTCCCTAGAGCCCCAACTGTTGGAGTAAGGTTGTCAATCTGAACATGTAGTTCTTTTAAAAGTATGTTTCCAGCCCATGTGTTTACTAAGACAAAGCTTAAAAACATGAATCCAGTTAGAGCAGAACAATTAAACCCAACGTAATTCTTGTCTCTGGAACTGCTGTGATTTTAAAGCCAGTCTTCTGACTTTCTGGATTCTGGCTCATGATTTTTAAATGCTGAGATCTGGCATTCCCTTTGCATTAAGCTGTTTTCATTTTAGATGGCAGCCTTGCGACAGTCATCCAAACTAAGCAACGGGGCTGTATATTACATGACAAATCCATACGAAGACAGGACCGGAGGAATATTTCACTCTGTTGCAGGTACAGGATGCTGAGGTACCACATCTCCCCACGTAGGATAACGGTGTGGCTGGAGGGTGCAAGAAGCCCCATCGTGTTCTCCACAAGCTCTCAGAGCGGCTGTGGCACATGCAGGCCCAACCGAGCTGGTTTTAATTCGGCTTGCAGATGTGCCAATGGCAGTGGAGCCATATCAGCATGGACTTTGGCTCAGGCCAACAGCCTGAGAAGACATCCGGGGTCCCAAGCAGGCTCGTACAGCTCGTGCTGAAGCCCGCTGTTGCCACAGCTATTCTGTTGCTGGTACCCAAGGTAGCTTGATTAAAGCTAACTTGGATACGTCGATGCATGCTGTAATCGTTCCCTAAATGACTGCAAATTTGGCCTTGTTGATCTTTTAAATCCTTGCATTTTCAGAGTGCCAGTTCACTGTAAATCACAGACAATCTCCATTTTCTTTATTTGATTCCAGAAAACTGTCTCTGTACTGAAAACAAGCCTTTGAAAAATGCTCGTGTATCCTGCTGTCCTCTTCTACTTGGGGTGATTGCATAATTAACCTGGCCGAGTATCAACCATACAAGAGTTGAATGCATCCCAAGTTCAATTGGGAAGGTTTTTACCATAAGAATGTGCCTGTCCTGAGACTAAAACACAGGTTAGATTTCCAAGTTTCTGAATATTGCTCAATGAAAGAAGAATATGTTGCCCATGAGAAAAAAAAAAAAAAATCAAATGGTGGTGTAATCTATAATCAAAAGCCCTAATGGGCACAAAGCATTTTAGAACAAAGGTTTGCTGAATCTGCAAGGATATTAAAAGTGTTAAAGTCTGAACAAAGAAATGTTCTTATTTACTAAGTATAAGAAGGTTACTAAAGCACAGATAAAAAGCTCATAGGGCAGACAAAGCTCTCTGAATCCTTTTTCTTTTCCTGCAGTCAGAGATGAACATATGATACATGAATATTTATCAGAACTGCAGATAACTAGTAACTACAGTTGGATTTAAACTCAGCAAACCATGGCTTGCAGTTTGCATTCACAGGGGCTTCGTACAAGTTTTTTTTTTTCTTTTTTTTTTTTTTTGTACTCCACATATGCAGGCTTGTCTCCCCTAAGCTGTCTTTTGATTCTAACTGAATGAACCTAAAAATACAGCGACGATCTTCAATACAAAAACATCCAGTGCATATCAACTAAAGGCTGACAAGGTTTTCTCCACTCGGGGTTGACGAGACTGACTTTCAAGCTGTATGTAGTCAAATCCAAAAATCTCCAGATTTAGCCCCGGCTTCCTTGTAACTCTGTTCAGGTTATGTTGAAACATTTATGAACCTCCTAGAGCCTTGTCTTGCTTCAGTTTTGTAACAGTGTCTGCAAGCCGGTGACGCAACGGCAGTTTCACACTGGTGTAGTTGCAACTTGATCGGCTGCTACCCACAATTTCGAACAGCAGAAAATTGGAGGTTCTTCAGAGAAAAGGGGAAAGCTGTTCTATTCCCATCCCTATCTGCAGGTAGAGTGATGGATGGTAATTATAGGGAAGCAGCTATGCACTCTCTCTTCTCTTGTGTGGTGTGCGCGCGCAGGATATGCGCCAGCATCTCGTGGATGGCCCCGAGAAAGACGCGGCGTGAGCAGACAGATGGGAGCATCGGAGATCATCGGATGGTTAGAGTTGGAAGGGACCTTAAAGATCACTTAGTTCCAACCCCCCTGCCCTGGGCAGGGACACCTCCCACCAGCCCAGGTTGCTCAAAGCCCGGTGCCGGCTGCAGCAGTCTCCCTTTGACAGCGAGAGGAGCTGCCGCCCTCAGTGGTCATGAATGACCATGTGCTGACCAAACTTGCACCCGGCGCAACCCCATTCAAACACGAGGAGCTGGGGGTGTGTGTGGAAGGGAGACTGGAGAACAAGGTGTGGAGTGCCTTTTACCTAGTTTTGCCTCTGGGGTGTATTGCAGAAATATTTTTTTCCCGCCGCCTTTCAGACAGATTTGCAGAAGTGTGGCAGAGGGTGAGACGGTGTAGGCGAGAGGTTAAAGCAAGAGTGTGGGAGTCAGTAGGTCTGCACGGCTTTACCCTGCTGCTGCCAGGCTGCCCTTATTAAAGATTAGTGAGCGATCTTCAACTACTAATGTAAGAAAGGCCTTTCTGGGCCAAACCAAAATTCCCTCTAGCCCAGTACCCTGTCTATGACAGTGGCTAGTTCGGGAAGCCGTATAAGAATAGGACTTTGGTATGCCTTCCTGGCTTTGGGTAAGTTGTGTTTTAGGGACTTTCTGAGCTTGCGGCTGTTGGGGGACGACTGAATTTTTAGGCCGATCTTCCATAAGCTTGTGTAATTCTTTCTTGAGTTCAACAATGCTTTTTTGCCACATTGTTTCTTAATCTTAGTTTACTCAACTGTAACGCAGGTTAATCGTTCTTTTGCAGTCTCCTTGTTTCCCTCGGTCTTGGAGCAAAAAAGGCAGAAATGTGAAACAAAAACTATTCCCCAATTACGGGAACATGTCTTTTTCTAGCTAAGCTGGGTTAGCTCTTGCTCTGAAGCCAGACCTATGATGACTTCTCTTTCACGTAACAATA
Organism: Ibidorhyncha struthersii; assembly: GCA_013398815.1. NCBI lineage: Eukaryota > Metazoa > Chordata > Aves > Charadriiformes > Charadriidae > Ibidorhyncha > Ibidorhyncha struthersii. The sequence continues at coordinate 1,217,795 of VZSZ01004922.1, forward strand.
CTAAATATTATTTTTCCTTTCATCGCTCTTTTTCAGTTACTACTTTCATTGTAATGTAGGCCCGGGTCTCCACAACGGCACTACCAAGGGAATAGAAAAGTCACTAACGTGGGATTTATTATTTGATCTGTTGTTTTTATTGCAGGGAAAAGTGGACAAAACCTGCAGTTTTGATCCCAAACCTTTATGAACTGTCTAGTCAGGGAAGGAAAAGCAGTTTTGCATCCCTGGTTTGGAAAGCGTTGCCATAGTTTATAACATGAATGTGACAAAAAAAATGAAAAAGGGTCTATTTTCTGCTTTGGTTTCAGATACAGCTGAAATCTCTCAAGGGTCCAAGGTACAAATCCACCGAGGGTTTTAAAGCAAGTAAAGCTATTTTGGCTTGGGTGGGATGTAGGTCATGTGTAACAATGCATGAGAAAGTGTATGGCAGTATTCGTCTTGAGCTAGAAGAGCGATAAAACTGAGGCTCATGCAGGACAAAGAGGGGGGAAAAAAGGTATGAGACAGGGGGAAATTACAGAGCATAGAAGAGGATTTACTCAGAGGTGAACTCAGGAGGGAGATATGCATGGGGAATTTTGCAGAGGAGGTAACAGGCAGACTTGAAGAGCTAGGAAATGCGAGAGGGGAAGGAGATATGCTGCATAATGTAACAAAAATTGGCCGGGTTGTAGAGGGGAGAGGTTTTTATTCACAGTCTTAAACTAAGATAAGGGTCATCTGATTCATCGTGACCTGACTAGAACCAACTAGGAGAGCTGGACTAGCTCCATGTGAGTCATTTTCCTGCATCCTGAGCCATTATTATTCTTATTAAACCAAAAAAAAAAAACTACACTGCATTCACATGATAAGATTTGGGGAAAAAAGAAACAAGAGAAGTGAGGGTATTTAGAGCTGAAGGATTCGGTTTGTTTACGCTTGGCTGTCTCCCTGCCCAAGCCTGTGAAATGGGATCAGCCACTGACTGGGGACCACCCCACATCCCCTCTCCCCCCGAGATTCTGCAGCCAGAGGCATCGGAGATGGAGCAGAAGCTGCACCTCAGCACCGCTCTGCCTTTCTGGCGAGGTGGGGTCAGATCATGTAAAGGCTGCAGAACTTTGTTGTTGTCCTGGGCGGCTCTCCAAAGACCTGAATGCCAAACTGAGCTCAGAGAAGCACCCAAATATGCAGATGTTTTATATGAACATGATTTTAGAGCTATGAACTTCACAGAGGAACAGAAGTGGGCTGGAAAACTTTCTTGTGACTCAGCACTTCGCTCACACATGTGAACGCAGAAGCATACAAAAGTCAAAAACCATGGCAAAGAAACCCCAAACCAGTGTTTTTCAAATCTCAGAGAAAAATATATTTTCCAATTCTGGTTCACGGCTTTGGTTAGTTGTTGTTTAACAAAGCTGGGTCACAAATCTGTACAGTCATCCGGATTTCTGTGGAGCTAATTTTTTAACGTTTAAAATAACATTTATTTTAAAATCCTTAAAGATGGTGGGTCTCATTCATTAAAGAAACTTGTAGTCTCTGAGCACATATAGTAGTGAGAAGGGGAAAAAAAACAAGCAACCTCAGAGACCGGTGTTCCGTGGTCCTTCACAAGCAAAGGATAGTGGAAAGGGAGCAAGGGAGGTCAACAGGTAATTTGGGATGGAAGAACAATCTGTCTGGAAACTGACAATTCCCAAATTAATTGGTAAGGCCACACAAGATGGGGATATATCCCTCTTCACCTCTGGAAGGGGCAAACACTCCAGGGCACAATAGCAGAATTTGATTGCCTGAAGCTTTACCCGTGGGGCTGGATTTGCTTGAAGGGTGGCTAGCGATACCCGGGGGATCTGAGAACACATCCCAGGGTCTCGGAGGTTGTTGCCTCAAGTCCCTGTGCAGAACGATGAGTAACGAAGAGGCTGATGAGCTGAAGACACACCCCAGGAGACTCGCCAGGGAGTCCAGGGACCATCCAGGTCTCAGTGCAGTTCTTGCCTTTTTCCTTGTCAGACTTAAGGGTCTGGATGGTGGGGTATGGGAGGTAAGAAAGTAATGAGTTAAGCTTTTCTTCCCCTTATCTGACCGTGTTTCCCCCGGATCCGGCAGCCAGTGGGTTTTATCAGTTCTGCTGTGACTCATCCTCATCCTCCCCCGCTTTATGTCCTACCTGATAGTTGTGATTTCATGATCCCCTGCATGGGAGAGAGGAACAGATACAGTCTCGAAGCACCCAGAGCTTATGAAGGCACAGATTCAGCACCAAGCAAGGGTGACTCAGAGCCCCATCTAAGGTAGACAAATCTGAAATGCACTCGGTTAACCGTGTGGGAGTCCTGTGGACCAGATTTTGGAGACCAAGATCCGTCCTCCTCCTCCTCTGCATACCCAGTAGGTATTTAGTGCCTTTCTTTCATACAAAAATAACTTTGTACCAGTTTCTCTGGTCAAATTTTCCCCCTTCTCTGAGTCATATGCTATCCTGCTATTGTCAGGTTTCGGTCACCGTCACCCATGGAAAAGTCTGAATTCTCTCTGCATAGCGAGAAATATTTTGTGGGCATTCAGTCACGTTACCTATTTCAATCTGAAAACCTAGCTCAGCTCTTCATTCCCTGTTACATCCAATCTCAGACTGTGGGATGACTGGAGCACTTAGACAAAAACTGGACCCATGGTTTACAAAACCTATTTTATCATTTAAAGCATGTAAGAGGTAAATGAAAAAGACTCAGAAAAGTGTCGCACCTATGTCGCAGGAAGTGTTCAAATCTATTGACATCTCTTCTTCTGATTTAGTGGTCAGAATCCTGACTCTTCAGGCTCATAAAACAGCAGAATTGTCCAGTTCAACTGGACTTTACATGCCATGCTCCTGCAATCGGGCTGGTTGCGAAGCGGGTAACGCATCTCCACCACATGTGAAGAGCCAGCCTCCGGCTGTGTGTACATGCCCGGTCCTCAAAGGTTTACTCATGTCAGTGCTGGCTGTTCCCAAATTCACAGTCATAAAACACCACCTCTTCTGAATGTGGTCACTAAGTTGGGGTTAGTTAATTGCTCTATAAAATTACTCTGATCCACCACAGGAGGGACGTGATATAGAGAGTGTAGTCACCAGGACAGCTCGGTTCCCTGAGTGCGTTTGCACCCAAATTCTCAGGGATTTGTGCGATTACCTTTTCATTACCATGTGCTAGAAAGGCATATGCTGTAGCATCAAAAAGAAGCTGTATCCAGTCATTTATTTTAAGCTTTTAGCTAGCCAGAGAATCATCAGTATTCTATACGTTGAGAGTGGGTGTGCTGCACAGTATATGTCTCTGCTGTTTCTGCGTGGCTCTAGCAAAACTTATCGAACTATTTCAGAAAGCACATTATGCCCTTCAGCTCACCTTAGCTGAAGTTCTTTCGTACCACTTGGGATGTGATAGGCCAAAGCACAGGCCAAGGTCATTATCGCTACAATTTCTATACAAACATATTTTTAGTCTTTCGCTTAGGGATCAGACAAAAGGGAATATTTGCCGGGAAGTAACTGGGAAAATGAATAGAGATCCATATTTTTAGTTTACACAACTCACAGTGAGCTTTAGGTTAAAGTATCTAAGGTTAGTAGAACCCAAGACGCATCAATGCAGGCAACTATTTGGAGGATTTAGCCTCACAACATTTAATCCATGTGCCAAAATATTATTCTTCTTTGTTCAAAGAGTATGAGTTCTATATAGCAAAGAGAATCTTGCAAAAGGAGATTCCTGCGTCAGTGGCTCTGACATTGGTGCATTTGTTCTAAGTTGAAAATTCAAACAGATTTTTGATATAATAGTTCAAAACTCACAATTGACTTTAAAATTATGGAGAAATGGTTTAGCTTACAAATGAATTGTGGGCATGCAATGGCACATCTGTTCAAACGTGCATTCTTGGTGCATTGTCTTTCTTTTACAAGTCCTTTTTTTTCCCTGTGGTAATTCACTTTGGGTCAGATTCTGCCATTTTTATGCATATTGGATAGTAGCTTGTTTTATGTATAACCTCATTGAAATAATGAAGACAGAATGAAGCTGAAATTTACTTGAGAAAGGACAAAAAAAGGGCATTTCCAAGGCGCGTCAAAGATTAGAACCAAGATTTCACCTCACTTCTCTTCACGTGAAACTGCCTATTTATATATTCAAAATAGCTGACCAGCAAAATTTGGGTTTTAATTTATTTTCATAAAAAATTTGCCTTTGGGGAAAGAAAGGTTTTTTAAGTTGAGTGCTCAGCCCCAGAACCAAATGCTTTGTCTCAGTTTAAAAGTGACTTGTAAGGCACTGAGGATCCAGAACTTGATTTTGCTCTAAAAAGTAGCAGACAGTGCAAATACCCACAATGTGTCTTGTCGAGTCAACTTCTGTGCGAATAAAAGCTGGAACCAATGTAAGGTCATGCATGCAATGCATCCAAGATGAGGATCCCCTCATATAGTTAAAATAATTACCAAGGGAACAAATTAATATTTTCTTTTATGACCAATAACGGGGAAATTTGTTTTGTTTGTATTTTGAATATTGAAGTATTACGTGCAGACGTTATAAATTCAAGACTAGCTAAAGTACTCGAATTGCTATGGTCTTTAACTTGCCTTCATTATAGCTTCCATGATCTATAGCTCCATTTTATGTAGACCATATGCAGTTAAAAATAACTGGAGTTGCTGTATTTTATATATGCCTTTGTAAGCATTTCCAACTGCAAAGGGATTTTTTATAAATACAGAAAACCCCAACAAGTTTTATGTTTTCATTTCACCTCTTCCCTTTTTATTTTTTATAGAAATGCTACAAAGGGGAACTTTTGATAAGTATTACCAGCAAAGCCCAGTATTGCAACACAGTTAACTGCTGCAGAGTTTCTATTTAAGGTTACCTGGCATAGTCAGCTCAGCCAGATGTACTTCTGCTATTGGATAATTTGATTTGCTGACAATGTGCACTGCCTTAAAAAAAAAAAAAAAAAAAAAAAAAAAAAACAAGGAAGTGCCTAGGTGACTTATATCCAAATCACACATATTCTTTTAGTTAAAATGAAATGTGAGACTGAATTTAGCCTTTAATTACATTTCCTTCCCTACCTCCAACAAACAAATTTTTATAACCTTTCCAATGAACAAAGTCATATTTTGTGAATTACTTGCTTGGAAGATTACCAGGAGCAAAAGTTATTTAGGAAATTTTCTATTATTTGTATCAATCAAAGATTATTCTCTCGGTTTCTGACTATTCTGTAAGATAAATTATCCTTTTCAAAGAGTTGTATGTAAGTTTATTTTTATTTTAGAGCTTTTATCTGAGTTGCTATCTGGCAAATGGAAATTATGCTTGTGAAGAAGGAAGCATAGCATAAAAACAGGATCCATCACACCGTGTTTGGGGGATATATAATAGAGCTCTTACAATATGTTAGGGACTTAAATCAACTCAAAATCTTATTTTTATAAGAATCTGTGCAGTGCAAGCTGTAATATAAATCAGCAACGGAAAGAGAAGAGTTTTGTATGTATTTGAAGACATAAAATAGTATTGCTTAAGTGAAGCATTAAAAATAAGTATTACTTAAATTATCTTCCCTAATAAGATATGTCTGTCATTTTTTCATTTAGCATTGGCTCTGAGAAGACTGCATTGTTCTGTCAGGATTAAAATATGAAAAACCCGTCCACGTTTGAGCATGTGCTTAAACAAGCAAGACTAAGTATTAAATCTGAGTCCTCTGTACTTTGAGAAGCATTTTTACAAGTGGAAAGTTGTTCAGCTTAGATAGTTCATCCATTTTCCAGAGCCTTTTAAACCTGCATAATATATTGAATGTCAAAACGCTATAAAATCTCTTTAACTATTGATATCTATTTGTAGATAGCAATATAAAATCTGCCATAAATTCGAATAAGCAAATGACTTTATCTAAACAAAGATTTGGTGCACAGCTATACTGTTACTATGACAGTGTTGGTTTCTTAAATCCAACACCATAGGGGCAAGATTTTCTTTTTTTTTTAAAACGGTCAAGGCTTTGAAATTATTGCCATTGGAAATCAATATTGGGCAGTTGCTACCAAAAATATTATGGAATGTATCCTTTACACAAACAGCTGCAAATATATCATGGAATGTACAGACAGATATTTAGCTTATCTCCAGAGCTGGGTTTCAGTGCAGGAATCCACACATTTGTAGGCTTGGGATATAATATCAACATATATTAAAGCAATTTATTTCCTCTATCAGCTGAGGAATCTTTATTTTCTAGTGCTGGATGATATGCTCGTGGCCATTTCACGCTTCCTTTTTGCGGACTGTTGAGCTTACTTGGCAAAAGCAGTAGCAGAAAGCTGGTTTTGAAGTTGTCAATGTATATGAGCAAAATTTCAAGTTATCCATGAAATATTTATGCCACTACTGTTTACACATTCTCTTAAGTTAGTGATGTGCTCACAGTAATGTTTTTGAACAGTTGTGTTCGATTTATAGCATGAATAGAACCAGTAATGTGTTAATTATTACTTTTTTTTTAAGAATGCACTGAATGATGACCAGTGTTGGATAGTCCGTGCACAGGAAAGAATATACAATCCGCGATCAAATTCTTAACTGAGCCTTACACATCCTACACCCTTGAACGTCATAGGTTAGACATCCTTCATGTTTCACAATCCTGTCCGCCCTCTTTTACCAGGAAAGCAAGCCCTTTGGTTTTAAAATCACTTAATGTGGCAAAAGTGTACAATAAAACAAAACAGAGGGAAGGAGGCTGGCAGGAAGCTCTTTATCCTTTTACAGAAACTGCCTGTTTGGCTGGGCAGCCGTGCTGCTGGAGAGCTTTAAACGTCCTTACATGCAAAGGCTCTTTGGCTTCGTTTTGGAGCAGACCAAAGCCCTTTAGTTTCTAGTAGCTGCAGCCGCGTTTGCAGCAGCCGTAACCGTTGCACAGAGGTCCACTGCGTAGACCTTAAGATCGTGCCTCAAAGATCAGGATCTCTGATCCTGTCACCTTTGGGACACTGCACTCTCTTCAACCTGTAAAGCAAATAAGGCTTGAGCACCTTTATTACTGAGAAATAAACCTTTACGCCTTTTCTTTCTTATTTTTTTTCCCTTTTTTGCCCCGCTCTGCCCATTTACACCCCACCTCCACATGCTTTTTTTCCCAGACAACAAACAGGAAAACCACAAGCCTTCATCAGCAAGCTGTGCTTTCCTCTCGAAAGCCAAGACGCTGAAGCTCAGCATACAAATCACATGCTCGTGCCTTCACTACTCTCAAACCACCCCGTAGCTCACTTCTGAAAATTATTAAACTCAGTAGGTTAAAAATAAACGGACCGCTTCGTTGGGGGAGTGCTACCTCAGGATGCTGTGCGTGTTGGCATGGCCAGGAGGAGAAAGAGTGCTGGGGTGGTGACTTAAAGAAAAGAGAGGGAATATTTAGTGAATATTTAGAGAATATAATTATTTAGGGAATAACATGCAACAGTTACCTCGCACACAGTTGTGCAGATACCTCCGAGGAGTTTATTACGAAAGAGAGAGCGTTACAAATTGGCAGTGTGGACCGTTCACCATCACCCACAAAGCTGGCAGCGAGTTTCCGTCGGTCCCTGATCTTTTTGGCCAGAGCAATATCTATTTATTACAGGTACTTATAGGGCTGTCTTCCTGTCGTACCTGGCAATTGTTTTCAGTGCATTTACTCTATGTGCAGTCGTTAACCAGACGAGGAAGGAAGATGCAGTGAGGAAAGGCCACACAGCAAGCCACTGCCTTGGCCAAAAGTGAAGTATGAGAGCCTGGCTTTTTTGTCCTCTGCTTCAACTTTTGTTTGTAAACTATTCTTGTTTTCCTTCTTTTGGCCGGAATTCATTCCCCTACACTGCGAGAAGAAGTGCTCATAGCCTAACATATGTAGAAAAAGAATTAAAATGGAAATCCCATTCAAAGCCTCAGGGCTCGAGCATGGCACGCCTGCCAGAAACCGGCACCGGGAATGCAGAAGCATCTCGAGAGTCTGCTCGGAGGCAGTCGGGTGTATCTGTGCCATCGAGCCGGTTTGGCCCGTCTTGCACGGGGGCTCTGGTGCCCGGCGCTGCCTGTGCCTTGTGGCATTTTCACCCGCTCTCTGTTCAGCCGATTACTTTCTGGCGAGGGAACCCGGCCACTTCCCAGGGAACAAATGCGCCTAGGACCGGTGCCGAGTGGCTCTGCGCACCTGGATGTCCCACAGCCCGCTGTACGCCAGGCTACGTGCCACCACAAAGCGTGGTGTGGGGCTACACCGACCCTGCAGGTTTTCTTGCTGAGCTCAAGAGCAGCACGGTCCGCTCTCCTCCTGAGCGTAGCCCGATACTGACTACTAGCAAGGGCAGGCAAAGCCATTTTTTTCGATTTGTTCTTGATTTTTTCCATATTCTGTTTATGGTGCATTACCTTCGTTCTCCTGCGTTTAGGGAATATGACTGTGCCTGGCTCCTGCTACAAGGGCTGGGTAATGGAGAAGTTTCATCACCTCTCCCCAAACTGCATAGCCGTGCATTACCCGTGCTCAATCTTCCTTCTGTCAACACGAAATACATACTGTTATGATTATAACATGAAGACAAGGATCCTGTTTTATCTCAGAGAGTGGAAAGGTTTACAAAGGGTTAAAATAATCTAACCTCACTTTTTCTTTTCTTTTTCTCTTTTTTTTTTTTTTCATTCACAATGGCAAATGTTATTTATATTAAAGGGAAAACCAGCATAGTGTTGCCAGATCGAGCTCACTTCTCTTTGCCAGCTAAAACACAAAGCAGAGTTACTGCGTTTTTGGTACCTGCAAAACAATCTGAACACAGTGTTCTGTCATCCTTTGAAATGGCAAATGGAAGTCATTTAAACCAGATGAGTGACTGAACGGGGAATTACTGCACCTACAGCACAGGATATACAGTACTATGCACCTATTTCAAGAGAACTAGAGTGGGTGGCCGGAAGAAAGGAACTTTTTTCCTCATTTAACCTGTAATTTGACAACATCTGCAAAGAATTATCCCTGGTACTGGCATTGTAATTGTTGTATCTAACATCAATCACCGGGTAGGGGAGGTTGCTTTAAATAGATGTTAGCTGCATTACAGTTTCAAAACATGAAAGCAAAAAAAATGAAAGGAATGAAATATGTAAATTGGTATAGAAATTAATTACTGGAAACTTTGACACTAATTTATTGTTTAAATAAGACATGTAACTGGCCAGTGAGAGTGACTGTTTCGGTTTGACCCTGTGTGCTTTGGCAAGTGTTAGAAAACAGAGGCCACTTTATTCCAATTTATAAAAATTGTAACCTCTTTTTTTCAAGTCTCTATTAATGTACAGAAGAAGAAAGGGATTAGACTGACTAATATTTTACACTGAAAGGACAGCAAGTAGGAAAGGTTCCATAAAGAGTACGTCTTTAAAACAAAGTCTTTCCTCTCCAGCTCTTTCAGTGGGATTTCTGTCTTTGACTTCATCAGAAACATGATTACAAGGAACAAACTATGCACGTTTTTGGAAAGCAAAAATTGTAATTCCAAGCATGCTCCAGATTTCCAATAGCAGTTCAGCAACTACAGGAGTAAATTCATATTCACAAGTTATCAAATTTCCAGTGTGTATCCAATTTTGTATTGGGTTTTGATTCATATTTGTGGCTAGATGTGAATCAGATCCAGTATTTGTTTCTCGGAAATGTCATGGAAAAGGAAATCATTGGGTGCACTGGTATTCACAGCCAAATACAACGCACAGTACCACTATCCAGTCTGAGAGCCAGATGAATGATTATGATGGTCATGGGAATCGTACTTAACCTGGGAAAGGTTTTAGAGACAAAGAAGAAAAGCCTTACACTGCAGTGTCTCCAAGAACCACCATGCTATATATATGTGTGTATACATATGTGTTCAGCCTGAAATATTACACCATAATTTTAGGCAAAGTTAGGCAGTAACTTTTTTTTCTTTTCCTTCCCTTTTTTTTTTTTTTTTTTTTTTTTTTTTTTTNNNNTTACAGAGAAGGCACTGATAAGGCTTCCTGGTTTCTCTTCATCAAACTCTGGCCGCTCATTTTACTCACCTGAAGACTTGCCTGTAGGCAAACTTCCCAGCTGTGTCTCACATTTATGTATTTACAGGATAGGGAACCTTTTGCTCAGAAGCTGTTGCTCATAAGGAATCCATCATCTTCAACAGAACATCCCCGTAAAACTATTTACACGCATATGTGGAGTAAAGATCTCTTAACGATGATTCTTCCTGTAACATCTCATCACCTGTAGTTTAATATATTTCACTTATATAAAGATAAAACAGCATTTCTATATATAGTTCCTATACACCCAACCATTCTGAATATTTGTTAGTGGGGGTATATGACAAAAATACGGAAAAACATTATTGCTTTGAAGTCAATCCTCACAGATTTCATTCTTTTCATCTACAAACTCCATAAAATCACCCCCAAATGATCAAGCTGAGGGGGTTGGAGGGGCACAGCTCTGGCACAGCAAATGGTTCCCCACATTGCATAGGTGTTTTTTGAGTGTGTTTTAATTAAATCATGTCATAAAATGCTGCCATTTATGGTGACAAGGAACCCTGTATGCCAGGTAAGGTTTGTGTGACTCTTCATATGGGGCTTAGGATTTTGTTGTTCAGCTTTTACGAAATCTTTAGCTTCCACCTAAAAATAAGCCTTACAATTCCACATCCCTTTAAACCTATTTGAACCTAAAAGGTGGCTCTCTATTTGGGGCAGCTGACCTATGCCAAGGGGATCAGGGTTGATGGCACGTGAAGGCCATATCATGTCATGCAGTCAGTGTCCTCCCTGATGGTGGTGCTTGCCCAGGAATGAGCTTTTGAAAGCACCATGGCAATGACAAAAACCTGTTTCTGTTTTGGGAGTTGGTTGTTTATGCGAAGGTTGAGAAATTGTTTTGTGAAGAGCAGACCTAAGAGGCAGATCTGGTCCTGGCATCCAACTGAGAGTCACGGAGGAGAAGTCAGTGGCCTTGCATGGATGGTGTCTCAGAGGCCTCCTTCGCTTGAACAGGATTTACCTGAAAAGTTAAAATTAACCTATTTTTTTCTTGGAGTACCTACCTGGGAGAACACTACCCTGACTGCTTGTGGGCTGTTTTTTGTATCTCCAGGCTTTGGTAATACAAACCAGTTTTCTAGATTGGGTAAATCAAGCATCTTTAATTGCTTTATAACTTTTCCTCTTATTTGCTTTCTTTCCTGAGATGAAAGACAGCAAGCCTCTATATGTATAATTGTCACGTGTATACTGGGAAAACGGTTGTAGTATGCTCTTCAGCAGCAGGTTTGCCTATTTTTTTGAAGTTTTGTAGTAGTTCTTAGCAAAGTTTGACTCGGTTGATGTGTACTGTGACCAGTGTCAGTGTTTATGTCACGTGTTTGCAGAGAAGAGACCAGCCCAGCTAGGTGTCTGGTAGTACCAGATGTGATTTCACCACGTGAGCTAAAAGGACTTTGGAGATGGGAGGGCAGGTTGAGGTGCGGTTGGCTGCTCGAAGCCTCTCAGTAGTAGGTTGGGAGTGAGAATTGGGTGGGAGCATGTCAGAAGGGTGACAACAGCGGCCAGGACGTAGTTTGGCACAGCTAACCTTCAGTATCATTGCAAAACACAGGCACCCAGAGACCTGTGGGCATCCAGATGTTGGCAATGGCATAGAAGACATTTAGGAGGACTTATTTATGCCCAAATCCCATTTATCTACTCTGCAAATTTTTATGCCCTGCTGTTCTCAGAGCATCTGGAAACTTCACCACCTTCTGGCATTTTTATGCACTGGAGAGTGTTAAGCACGAAGGGACGAGCAGTTTTCTGCAGAGACCCCAGGACAGCACAGGGTTCATCCTGAGCCTCTGACCAGGCAGCACAGCTGTCCTTGTCACCGCACGGTCAGTCTATCCTCAGAGGAATCTCCTTCCCTGGGAGTGCCAGTGCCTGCGCACACGCCTTTCTCATATGGCCCTAAACTTTCCAAGAACACAGTTCCATGTATAGCCTGACCGTAGTGCCAATAAGTCATTTATTTTCTATACTATCATCATAATTCATAAAAATTCTCTCCCTCCTGAGGGAACATTTTATCATCTGATAAGGGGCAATAGCAAGCCAAAAATATAAGGCCTTAACTAAATGATAAATACAGGATGACATAAGCTATAAAACATAAAAGGGTGAATGTGTATAATACATGCCAAGGATGGCTGAGGATCAATTTAAACTAAACGTTTTCTGTTAACATGAGAATTTTTGTAAACTGGAGAAAATGAGAGGGAAGAAAAGAACGATTTATGGAGTAATGTGTGGGAGGCATGTGGTGTTAAAACAGCTAAGGCTGGGGCATGTTTGTTCTACTGTCTCAGGAGTAGTTTGTCCCATCCTTACTCTCTTTCTGGCAAGCTTGCCAGTGCCTTTTGTTGGACACATTTGAAAGTTGAAGTTTGATGTATCTGTATTTCCTTTTTTGGATGAACTTGGAAATGGAAAGCATTATTCAGTGAATTAAGCATCCACCTGACATAGCTTCATGGATTAAATCTGTCTACTCACATCCCTTTCTGGTGCTCACATCAACGTTTTGCTGAATTTATTTTCCATCTCCCTTTCCCGTGGGATGCTCACCTTCTTGGGCTGGTCTGACGGCTCCATCGTTACTCACGGCATTGAGCAATATCGGTCTGACTCCTGGAGGAGCCTCATCTTCTGGCAGCAGTGCCTCTGAGGATGGCGGTGCTGCACATCGCAGGGGAGGTAGAACCTGGCCATTTATCGCTCAGGATTTTCCAGCGAATTCATCACCAGGCTTTAGGCTTGCAGTCCACTCCCACCCCCAAATAAAATCCATTTTCTGATCCATGACCTCATTCTGCATATAATATTTCAGCCCAGCTGTATGATTGGGTCCCGCATTTGCAAAACTGTAATTTCCCTGCCAGCTCAGCGCCTTGCTCAATTTTTTTATTCTTTCTTTTTTTTTTTCGGGCTCATCGCTACTTTGGCTACCTACATGGATACAGTGAGGCATATCATGAAAGCACAGACTTTGAGCCAGGAGAAGCAATCATACGACCTCTGTGAGGCCAATTCTCCAAAGCTTCCCAGTGGGGAGCACAGATCGCTAATCATTGCAGGTCTATTTATGAGTTTGGAGGGCTTTCCAACTTCTAAAGACTTGCTGAGTTTATTTCAGGTACGTGTATTTCCAGGCCTATAAACGTTTCATTTTAATGTAGCTGCATCAGAGAAGAAGGTGAAAATACTGCCGTGTAAACAGAAAGCAGGACTTCAGCCCCGCATCTCCCCTTTTAAGTGAGTGCATGGGCACATGAAGAGCGAGCGATTCTTGGATATATAGCCCACCTAGGTAAAGCACTTTCAAATGTACTTCATTTATTTATTCTAGGCCGTTTTTTTGGCCCAAAATCATCAAAAATTACTGTCTCTAGTTTCATTCTGCCCTTTTGAAATTGTCCAGATTTTGCGCTAAGAGTCTAAAGCCACAGCAAAGAAGCAGGCCAAGAGGGAAAGCTTTTGAAGAGTTCCCACAGCTGTGAAAACACGGGCCTCAGGCTGTGTGTAGAGTTACTTCAAACAGCTGCTTCAGGTGACTAAACACCTTGAGTCTCATTCATCAAGTGTTGTTTATACTGGCTGACAGACCAGACTTGGAGAATTAACTCTGAGAAAAAAAGATGTACTACATACCAAGTATGGGAAAGGAACTGAGTTCCCTAAGTAAGAAAGAAAGGGANTAAAATAAAACAGATGAGGGCTAATTTTATTTCATGTTAATAGGCCTTTTGATGCCCTTTGCATGTTTAACATCAGAGGCGAAACAATATCGATGGTTTGCCACTTCGTAATCATGCAAATAAAAGCAATTTAAATGATCCCTGTGCATTGACAAAATGCTCAGCTAACCTGGTATAAAATCTCAACAGTTAATTAGTAGCCTTGAATAACCTATTAAAATAAGACCCTTTTTCTTAACCATCCTCAACACAGAGTATCAGGAAAATAATGGCCAGTGCCGCCACCTCCCTGCTCCCTTTCAGCATCAGATTGTGCAGATTCCGCCCGTAGTTTTGGTACAGGACTTATCACTCAGCTTGAGATAATATTCTTTCATCTCATATCCATATGAGAAGGTGACACGATAAGATATTTGCAATCGTGTAACTGCTTTGCATGGATCAAAAGAGGAATGAAAGAAAATGACACGAGTCAGTGTCAAGTGAAGTGCTACTAGTTAAGTAAGCTTTAAATATTGAAGGGGATTTTTAATATTTCCTTTTAATCTCGAAATCTGTCACTCTGTGATTTTTTATAACATTGGAGTTGTTACTAACAACATTTTCCATGGTTTCATTCAGTCCAAATGCAAAAACCCACCCCATCTCAGTCATGGCAAATGTTGTAATTTCTACTGGCAATTTCTCATCCGCAATCCAGGCAGATTTCAAAGAAAAGGACGTGTTTTTCAGGCGCTGGGATACTGTTGGGATCCTGATGTTTGAACACTGGCACTAGAACATAGGCCAACAGTGAGATTTTACTGTTTTTTCTTGTTGTTTTTTCTTAACAAGCAGTCAGACTGCGAGGGTGAATATTCCTTAGGAGACAAAAATAGCGTTCAAAGGAAGAATTTAGCAGTAGAATATTATTTTAAAAGAAGATTGTTTCAGAGGCTGTTTCCCTGACAAACTTGGTAAATAGTTTGGCAGATACTTAAGCTGTTGGATTTGCATATGCATATATAGGCGCTGAAGAAAAATACCAGGTGGTTTACTTCTTAGCACTTCTGAATAACAGAAAGTTGATGGCAGCAGATTTGCATCTTACTCTCTGGAAAAAAAAAAGTTTCTCTGAAAAACAGGATTGCAGAGAAATAGAAGAGTAGCAGGCTTAAAATTGTATGTGAGGAATACTGACGAACCAGATTCTCCCTTTACTTAGGGTGAGATACATTCTTCACAGAGAAGGATCTCCCCATTGGTTCTTGCCTAGGCTGAAAGAGGCAAACCTAATTGGATTAAAAAAACCCTAAGTAATCCAGTATATATCAAAAATAAGAAGATCAAATGACTGGAATAATATCTTATTCTTTTCACTTTTGAAACAGTGATATCACTGGAAAGGATTAAAAATTAAGTTGTTTATGTCTCCGGCTAACACGGTTTGGGACAGTTTCCCCATGTCATTTATAGCACGGTAACACTGGGCTTGTAGATGATACCTGCATTAGGCAAAAATTTAGGGGTGCTTCACCTGGGAATTGAAAAAGCACACAAAGTGCAAGGCAATTTCGATAGTGGCAGTGCCATGGGATGCTGCAGCGGTGACTTAGCAAGGGGCACGGCTTGGACAAAGTTGTCTATGACCAACCAGCTGGAGAGGGGCATGGTTGGTTGGAGACCTCCATAACGAAGGAGTTAAGCTCCATCTCTTTCCAAGCTGAGGAGGGTTTGGTGCCTGGGTGTCCCCTCGCTGTCCCAGCTCTCTGCTCCGCACGAGGGGCTCCGCACTGGCCGCGGGTACCACTGCAACTTAAATCACAGAGATTAATGTATAGCTGTGGTCGTACACGAAATATATCAGAAGGATATTGGTTCTTTTTGCAAGGCTCCAGGGGGAAATAAAATAGATTTGTAATGTTTACTTTCAATAAATTATTTTTTGAGTCCAAACAAAATATTTTTTTCTGTTTTGCTCATAATTTTGTACTGCGCAGCTACTTTTAACTTGGAGGGGGCGACTTTCGGCGAGCCTTGGCAGCTCAGCTCACGTTGAAACGCGACGGTCTTACAACTTTTAATCAAAGCAGGCGCTGGGCCTGTTTGGGACACAGAGATGCTGCACGTGTGGCCTCTCTGCCTCCGCTGTGACCCCCTCGCTGCTTTTCCCATGCATTAGTGAATCTCTTGTAAAATACACCTGTGTGCCGGAGGACTTGCGATCCCAAGGCTTGGGAAAGAGGGCAGGCAGGCCGACGCGTAGCCCAGGTGTCACTGTTTTATTAGGTGAGTGCCTCTCTCCCTCCTTCCCATCAATGCCGCTCTCCCTGCCAGGCTTCGAGTGCCGCCACCCCGTCTCTTCATCCGGACGGGGCTGCCAGGAGCCACTTACATTTCTGTCCCTTGCTGAGAGTTGAACACTCTCCAGGTCCCTTGATTTCTCCCCCCTCCTCCTACTTCCAGTCTGATTTTTTTTTCTTTTTTTTCTCCCACTTTGATAATGCAAAGGTTTTTTTGTTTCCTTAATTAAAACCAAAAATTTCCCTGAAAAAGCAAGAGTGCCTTCCAGGCTCACAAATATTCTGTTTGCTCCATTTTACTGTTGCTGCTAATTGCAGTTGTGCCTTTTCGATGAATCTGAGCCACGACATTTGCCTAAAAAAGAATAATCTGCCCACTGGAGTGAAATTAAAAGAAACAAATGATAATAAGTATCACTGTTAGTGGCAACGATGTAAATACAGTATTTTATATATCGAGTGTGGCTCCACGTGCAAGGGAGCTGAGAAATAATCAGATAACTCCTCTTCAGACAGCCCAGAGGACAATTAAAAGGTGGCAATAATCTGAAAGATAGTAAATAATCACTCTGAAGGTATAAACAAACCCCTCTCATTTATTAACATCACAAGAGTCCTGGCATCAGTTTAGAGCAGTTCAGATCAACTTCAGTGAGATGTTTGCCATGTTTCATTAGGCTGAGCTTGGTCCACTGGTTAAACAAAGAAAACACAGTAATAAATTATCTAAAATATACCTGGGCTTACAAAAGACCGCGTTAAGCTTTCACAGCTTGGTATTTTTTTCACGTAATTTCTGATTTATTTTGTACTTTAAAAGTTTGTTTTGGCTGGGATTGAAATTTAATTTGTTCTTCAAAGAAACATAACAATGGAAATACAAAGAGGAAGCTTTTGTTCTCTCCCTAGGAGTTCTGAAAGGTAATAATTATGAAATGATAAGATTCTAAATGAAAATGTCACTTGCAAAGGTTGAGGTTGAAAACAGCATAGACCTATGTAAAGCGAGAAAAGTCACATTTGATTCATGAACATAAATACAACCAGAATGATTTAATTTTAAATCATCTGATGATTTATTGTATAAATATTTTATAATTTTGAAAGGAAATTCTTCAAAGCACGGATGCCTGTGAGAACACAATGCAGCTTTGGAAAAACAGTACTCTTGTATTATTAATAATAATAGTAATAGTAGAAAGATTAATAAAATATCATAAACATAGACTAGAAGAATAGTTATTTGTATAAATTCTAACAACTGCTATTCAACAATACCCTAAATCAGATGTAGGAGTAAAGTTTTGAATTGTCTCTGTGCTCCATATTGTTACAGTGATCAGCATTTCAATGGCCCTGTTTCTCTAGCTTTTTTTTTCCCTACTCAATGAGACTTTTATGCCTCAAGGTTTAAAACAAATATATTCCTTCAAATTTAGCTTTATACACCGTATTTCCTGATTTATCTGGAGAAATTTAACCCCTTCCACTTTGTCTGCTACCTACCTGTCTTTTCTGCTGGTTTTGTTCATGAACGTGTATGTTTCTGTAAAGGGTGATTCATTGATACTTAGAAAATCTGTGTTTGCATACACATTACCTGTCTCCTTCTGTACCTTTTAACCAGGCAAACTCTCACTGTCTGCTTCATATTTTGATGGAGTTTTCCCGTGAATAATATGTGTCGGGTTTTCCCTCTAAACACAAGAGTACATTTGACAATGAAAACATTGGTTCAGCACTGGAGTTAGTATGAGGGAGTTATTGCTGCCCAAGAGAATGACCTGATAGTGCTCATGATGAATATCTCCTCCTGCCTTGCAGTGATGTAGGGCTCCCACACAGGTATTAAATATTTTCACATGGAAAGGTTTCAAAAGGGGCTATGTTACTGGGGATGTGAAGTCAGACGTAAAGGAGGAAAGGACACGCTGGTCTGCATTTCCTTGCTGACAAAAACATCTCTCCACTGATTGCTATCTACATCTCATTTCAATTTTCCCTTTGAAAGAGATCAGACAATATTATCAACTCCTTCTCGGTTGTTTTACTTCCTCTGAAGTCTGGATATTGCTGGCGACCCAGCTCTCCTCCCAGTGTTGCAGGCTTTTTTTGGCTCCCGCATTTATTTTGTCATTCGATGTCGTGCTATCAGTGAGGCTGAAGAAACCATCCTCCTTCTTGAACTGTTCCTGAGCTAAGGTTGTCTGACATTTGACTTGCATTAAAAGTTACTATTTTCAGTACCTGAAGTTAGATGTCCTGGGACGCTAAGTTTGAGTGGGCAAAGATGACTTCGGTTTCTGTTCCTGGGCTGGTTGGATAAGCCTGTGTAGAATAACCTATCTAGAGATAGGTTCCCAGCAGGAAATTCATTACCTCTACACCCATTCCCTGTGTATGTGAATGCATTTAAAAATTAAGTGTTGTCACAGAATTGTGAGTACAAGAGCAAAATTGTGGTGCAACTAAAGACAGTAGTATCTGTTCGTGGGGTTCATAAACCATTTTTTTTCCGGGATTTGTCCAGCTTTATCTTGGCTATGGCCAAGAGACCAAAGGAAACCTCCTAAGTGGTGACGAGAGGGGAAATGGTAAACTGTCCTTCCTTCTGACAGGCACTTTCTGAATATTCACAATCACTCTCTACAGAAATTCTCATGTCTGTGTGCAAGTATGGGGAAGTTTCTCAGTAATCATTCTTTAACAGAAACTGCAAGTGGTTTGTGCACCAGCTTTTATTCTGTTCTTTTTTCTTTCTTATACTGAAGGATAGCAGAGTTTCACAAAAAGAAATGAAGCTACCAATGTTGTATCACTCTAATAGTTGGAAAAGGGAATTTCATCTAAACTGCCTATATCTCTACGTTGTCGGATAGTGGGTGTTGATTAGATTCTAATTTCAGCCATGGCATATGGTATAATTCTTACTTGAAATGAACAAAACTGCTTACGAGCACCTGAACTGGATCTGACTTTAGTATTTCCAGGCAATTTTGCCAAAACAAAACAAAAGGCAACACAGGTATTTATTTGAATAATCAAATAAAAAATGCTCTAACAGCATTTGTACTTTTTGCATTCACTTTTAAAAATATTATTTAAAAAAGGAGCATTATTTTATAAAGGAATATTGTTAAAAAAGGCATTTGTTGGAAGGTGTTATCATAGAAACTATTTTAAGAGCATATAGTCATTAAAAAGATAATTTTGTAGAAGTTGTATTGGATACCAACTTTTAAAGGGTTTTACAATCTTCACTTACAAGGTTACAAGATACTGAAATATCTTCTATCACCGTGTGCAGTGGTAGTCTAGAAAATCTAGTAGACTTGCAATGAACTGATCACAAATGACTGCTGGTATAAAGTAGAAATTGGGGTGTGTGCGTGAAGTTATTATTCACATTTTATTTTGCCTTCTCTTTCAACTTTTTAAAAACATTTTTAGTCACAGTTATAATGTGTTATACCTCTCTCCATCTTTGCACCCATAAAATGGGCAATATTTCTTGTTGGACACAAGTCAAAATGTAGCCTATGTTTAATCTTCCTTTTGTCCTGCAAACATCTACGTTAGCAAGACTTTTGTTGCTTAAAATGGTGGACTTGACACCGTGGGGCACTACTGTTATTCCCAGTTTGAATTTAAAAATACAAAAGAAAAGCTACATAGCTTGCATAATTATTCTTAGTTGTGTTGCGTGTACTTTACATCATATTTTATATTGGTTAGCAGCAGGTTAATGGTCATTCGATTCATTAAAGTGAACTATTGGGGAACATTTACACATCTTTCGGTGCAGAATTGTTTCCTTCTAAAATGAAAGCTAATGGTAGGGCTCATGAATACACATTTCTCTTGCATTTTGAGCATTGGAACCTAAAAAAAACCTTCAAGACTTTTCAACGGGCCAGGTTGTCAGTCTCCCAGGAAAATAATCATCATGATCATATGAACCCAGAAGAAAGATGTTAGAGCGGACAGAAATTCTCACCTAAATTATTCATCTATTTCATAGAGGTGGAGAAAAATCTAGAAACCTTTTATAGGTCAGTAGAAGAATTTCTTATTGACATCACTGGATTTTACAACAGATTATAGAAGTGGAAGTTTTTCTGGGGGTTGTAGGAAATATTGCTGTAAGGAAAAGAATGACCTCGCATTCAGACACGGTCATGTTAACTCCTCAGTATCTGGTGCACTTAAATACTTCAATAAGCCTATTTTTACATGTGAAGAGTAAATAAATATTAGGGAAAAAAAAAAATCTTTACAAGACAAGATGCTAAAACAAACATATAGGTATTGCATTTTTGTGTTGGTCTTAAAACAAGCCTAAGGCATTCTCCCACACTTTTTTTAACATTATCTCCACCTGTAATAATAAAACATGTCTTCTGATTACTGTGCTCTCTATTATCTCATGTCTGTATCTAATTTATTTGCTATCCAGCCTTAGTTTTCCTATGTTAAAGGGTTCTTTCTTTTTGGGGAATGCAATCCAAGGATGTGATTTAGTAGGTGGACATGTCCCTCGCGCCCCAAAATTTTCTTTTCTTGCTGAAAAATATTTAAGTTGTAAAACGTTTCAGAACAGGATGTGTACCAAACTAGAATATGATACTACGTTTAAATGGTGCATTTTCAAATTCATATATGGTGAGATAAAATTACCACTTTAGAAATATGGAATTGAAAAAGCTCAAAGACTACAGTAAGTTTTAATGATCTTCAAAACATAATACCTCACCCTGATTTCTAAAATATTAATGTATTTAAAATGTGAAGTCATAATTTTAATATATTTATTCTCAAAGTTATTGGGACTACTTATACCCCAACAGTTAAACTTGTATGCCTATTTAAAAAGTCAGAATATTAGAGTGCACATGTAAGTTTATCCATTAAATTAGGAGAAATTATCCACAACACATTTGCAAGGTGAGAAAAAAATGGATAAATCCATGTGTGCATTCATTATATAGAGTTAAAAGTACAGATTCTCATAACTAGCAGGAGATTTCAAAATGTTTCTTTGGTAAAAAGCTCACTGCAGGTCTTGTTTTAAGACCTTTGTGGTGTTACAGCCAGATGCAATACTCATCCCTTGAAGTTCATGTCAATGGGAGCCTTCCCATTGTTTTCAATGGATATTGGAGCAGGCCCTTATTATTCTTCTAAGGCATAGCCTCCTTTGTTGTGATCCAAAAATCATGCGATTATCAGGACACAGGAGATAGTGTATGTGAATGACTGATTTATGCTTTGCTTGTTTCTGTTGTCTACAGAACACGGGTTTGCTACAAGATGAACTCTGATTTCAGGAAATTACCCACATTGTCAGCAAATTTGCTTGTCCTTCTTTAGCATTATGAACAGCCCATTTTTCATGTTTTAGAAATATTTTAATGCTGGACTTTGATATATTATTACCACATGGCCATATCACAATAAACTTTCCACTGCACACATACAGACTTGAAGATTCTTAAAAAAATAGTATCAAAGGAGCAATACCCTTGGGTCCCCGCAGAGATCCAAAGGAAAAGCTCTCCCTAGAGCTGGCTCAGTTTTACTTTTCCCATAGATAATCACAGTCCACAGGAGTCAGAGGTTCCAGTCTCAAATTTACCCTGAAGAATGAAGAATTTTGGGAAAAGTAACATACCGGACGGGTAGTCGGAGAGAAAAGCCTGCAAAGGAAGAAGCGCCAATCTGCATAAAAGTAGTAAAACAAAAATATCATAAAAAGCTCAAAACTGTCAGCGTACCTTTATCGAAAAGCAACACATATTGATATCAGGGGGAGTTTTGTGTATGGAAAGGCTATGTAAGTCCCTAATTTTTTCCACGAAAACACACAGCAGAGAAGCTGCATAGTCGCTATGTTTTGTGGGATTTTTTTATTACCTGAAGGGAAATTGCAAACCTGTCCTTGACAAGAAGGCAGGGGTTTATTATCTCCCTTGTCAAAAGAAATTGGAGTTTACCTTTCCTACAAGTCTTTTTTAAGCAGACAGAAGTAGAGGAATGGCTGATTAAGATTCTCTTAAGAGTGGAAGAGTTAGTCCTGAGCCAAGTCTGATGGCCAGGTGTGTCATATGGGAAACACAATTTGGTTTTACATGTTTTTTTTTTCCTCTAAAAGTCCCTGTATAGAGCAGGATGGTGGTTGTCTGAGCTGATTTGCATCTAGGCTGAGAGCAGAGTTGTTTTAAGAGCTGAGATAAGGCTAGTCTGTCCATTTGAACTTAACTTTCTTCTATATCCAATCAAACTATCAGCCTCAGGATCTGAAAGAAACAATAAAAAAAAAAAAAAAGCTTATTATTCTTAAAATAAAAGTTATTTTTTATCAAGCTTGAAATTTCTCTCTTTGATGGTGGTCACGTACTGCAAGAGGGGCCTGGTGGGGATGTTAGGAGAGGTTATCCGTGGAGATATTCCAAACCCAGTTGCAGAAGGCCCTGGGCAACCCTCTCCAGCCCTGAGGCTGGCCCTTCTTTGTGAGGGGATTGGACCAGATGCCTCCAGCTGTGCATCCCAAGCTTAGTTGTTCTGATTCCATGACAAAATGAGCCATGCCAAACCCAGACTTATGTAGCTGAAGTTTGTGTTGATCTTCCATAACATTTACTGATTTCAAGAATGTTTTGGGGAAGGAAAGTGGGCCACAAATTAGTTTTCCCATGGAACGAGGTATTTTGTGTCTATTAGACACAAATATTATTCACATCTTCTCTTTTAGGTATGTGACAATAGGAGATATATTTAGCGATTTTAAATTAACCTGATAGAAGCACTTTGTATTAAAGCACTTTGTTTTCTGCTCTGGCTCTTTATAAATGCTATAAAATATTGAAGCGCAGCAGAGAACCACTGAGTCAAAAGAAATTAACGCAATATGTTGAAGTAATGAAAATATCACTGGAATCAAAGAGGATCCCAGTATCTCCCATAGCCTGCAGTCTCGAAGTCTACAAATGCCACTGAGTAGGTTGGCTGTGAAGCAATCCTGCTTAACAGCGCTTACTGGCAACGCTAACCCTCACCTCCACCGTGGCGGCAATGCCTCCCCACGGCATCCGATCCTTCGGCTTTCAGAGCTCTGCTCAGGTTTTCTTCAAACCAAACTCCACCAAATTCGCTGTCATGAGTTCAGCATCCAAGCAGGCAAAAAGAATCTCTTTTCTAATTTTGTAAAAGATGGAGGCTTAATCCACTGACTTTAAGTGATGAGGTTAAAGAAGTAGCTCAGATATTTTGTTGGAGGGAAGAATAATAGGATCTTTCTTTTTATATTCCTCTAATTCTTTCTGAAAGCATGAGCTTCCCCCTACATATCTCAGATCGCTCCTGGAAATTTCAAGGTTTCCACTTGCATGAAGAACCTCTGCCTCTAATCCTTTTTACCATGTTTTTGTTCTGTGTAACTTCCCAGGTCTTGAGTTTTTCCATTCGGGGGAAACTGAGGGATCATTTTGACAATTATTATTTCCTCATAACTAGAAAGCCTCATCCACCACATTTCACAGTCTCATGTGTGATGGGGACAAGCACGAATGAGCTCACTGCATTAATACTTTTAGACCTGATCTGCATATTTCCCCCTGTTTCTCTGGTGATATGAAGCAAATTTACTTTATAATGATCAATCTCACCTTTCCCTGTGTACCTTTATTACAAGATAGAATACCTGTTTGGAACCATGTAGCAAAAAAGGCTGCGTGGATTTGCAGGAGAAATGACACTACTGCTATAGCTCTACAACCTGGCTTAAGGTTATAATACTGTAAGTGAGCAGAAAAAAAGATGTTGATAGCCGCCCAACCAGAATTGACACGTTCTTCTACCTTACTGGTATCACTTACACTTGCCAATGGACATCTCATCAAATTAACCTTTCTTGTGAGGTTCTGAATATTTTTTGCTCCATCTTGTATATAGAAACCTCTGATTTCTTTTGATTTCTTTGCATGTTGGGTTTTGTTTCTTGCTAGCAAAACTGAAGGGTTTTGTTTTAAAAAAAAAGGCCCTAGATGTTCCTGGGCAGTTGGAAAGAGCTGTGTTGAGTTTGGTTATGAAACAAGGGAAGGTTCAAGAGATTAGAGTCTGTTGGTTTATTTGAACCAATCGAGCTCCAGAACTCCAATCGGCTGTAATTTGTACCTGGCATAAACAGGAGCATTATCACCCGGTCTTCTCCCCGGGAGCCAGCCCGCTGCTTTCTGCGAGCAAGGACGACTTAGGCAGAGGCTTTAGACCCTTTTCTAAATAATTCCCCCTTTGAATCTTTATTGCAGGCTTGGGAGTCTACCTTTATTTGCATTTAGCTGCCTTTGGCATCTACTCGCTGCTTAAAAGATCTAAACCTTTCTGTGCGATGCCGGAGTTGTTGATCCTGCTGCACGGATTAGCCGTTCGAAAGTGTGTTCTTGGCTGTGCAGGTTCACGTATCGTATCCATTTCTCTAACGTTCGGAACACCACCCATTGACAGCAGGCCTCATCAACAAGTACAGTCAGAAAATGGCCAGGAATGTCAAATATTTATCCCTTTTAAAAAATTTAATATGTTCTCCTGGGGCCTGATTACAGAATTTTTTAATGCTTACAAATTTCTTCAGTGCAACAGTACTAGTTTGTTTCCAAGGAAACAAATGTACTTATACTGCACTGCACACATTCTTAATCATTAAATTCTATAATCTCCCTGGCTCGTTCTTTCTTTTTTTCTCTCTCTCTCCCCCTCTCTCTCTGAATGGATAACTTCTAAAAATTGTTTGTTTTTTTTTTTAACTGGAGTCCCCAGATACTATTTAACTGCAGGTAAATTTTCAAATATGTTCTCAACAAAGGATTGTTTCAAATTACTGGAAAAAAAATCCTAATTGTCAAGAGCTTTTATGAAATCATCTTAATCAAGATAAATATGTATTCTTTATTCTTCTACTATTTAATGTGCAAATTTATTTTTCTGAAGCAGATCTTTAGTGTGGCTTGATGTGAAATGTCTGGGTACGAGTGATATTTAAAATCAATCTCAAATGTATATTTTTTTAATTCAGGCTCTGCAGATTGTGTATGTTTATGCAACACTTTCTGTAGAGGAAAAAGTACGTGAGCCTATATGGTACATTACGTATTTACATATAAGATACTGGCTTTGAATTTTTTATTCAAAATATACTAAATATTAACTGAGAACTAATAGGAGCTCACTGGAGGGACTACACATTTTTAAAGTGACATTTTAGTATTCAAACCATTCATATTCTTCAATGCGAATGTAATTTTTATCTAAATGATTTCAGAGGAAAATTGATTCATTTGACTATAGTGCTCCTAAGACCAGTGGGAAGCTCATCATCTTAATATTGAATCTGTAAATCCTTTCCACTAGGGATGATTAACAGCTTTGTCAAGTGTTTATTTTACTTTAAGAAGAATATGTAATTTCCTGGCATAACTCAGACAGATTTCAGTCTATTTCTTCTTTTGCATGTCATATTCATGCTGTAGGTTACCACGATCTAGCCTACCTCTATTAGACTTCTATTTTGGGCAGTAAAAGGATAGCCTAATAAGTTTTTATAGTTTAATGAGCATACATCAGTTTGCCCTGTGATTCATTTATACTTGATAAATAAAAAACCCTCAGCAGTCCTGATAAGAAGTAATAACAGGGAATTACTTCCAGATGGCACTTTTGCTATACTACACGTGTGGTCTGAGCTGCCCATGGGATATAAACCTTGTATTAGCGGCAGTGATGTGCTGCTCACGTGACTGCTAGCTGGAAAGCGGTGGTGAACCCTTCCTAGTGGCAGGACAAGGACAGGCAGGAGGGTTACGTGGAAGTATTTAGCTGTGCAGTGACATTTACACACTCAGCTTTGCACGCGGAGTCGGGGGGGGAGGGGCATAAACAAAAGCTGATGCGAAAGACAGTGTCCTATATGCAGCCGTACTGCTGGGGTTTCATTAGAGTGCCTTAGTTGCACTAGCTGATCATCTACAGATTCTTAATCATATACCATGTCAGGCAACAAAAGGTTATTGAAACATGCACGTCTCTGAAAAAAAACCCAAACAAAACCCAAAAATTATTCCCACTTATATAATTTCCCATGTCTAACAATTTAAGACTAATAGACATAACATCTTTTTTGGGCGCTTTCATTTGCAACCTTTTCCTTCTTTAGCTGCTCATAAAAACCAAATATCTGTGTTTTGGCCACAACTTCAATGCTGAGGAATATACTATATAACAAACAGAGTGAGAAAAAGGTACATCAAGAGAGTCCTATCAAGGTTTACAAACCTGAATTATTCTCACTTGTGTGAGAAAGGGGAAAATTCTGTCCTTGGGCTGCTGTTTGTCCAGCTAAATCTCAGGGTTTTGGGGGAGTGGGGTGGAAAATGTGCATGAATGGTTTAACTTTCTGCTGGCCAGTAATGAGCCGTCTACGGTTTGAAACATCTTGTGCAGATCGGCAAAGTAACAGACTTCAAGGGGGGAAAAAAAAAAAAGAATGTTTTCCAGAATCTATAGGTTTCTCTTCCAGGATGAGATTAATTACAGCCAAAACCATCGGTGAATGGTCCCGCTTTAAGAATAAATGTTGTGAGCATGATTGCCTTCAAAACAGGAGTGACACAAATCTATTCTGCTTCTGAAACGGTATCATCAAGTTTTGTTTGGTTTTGGTGGTTTTTCTTTTTGCAGAAAGTGCTATGTGCTCTTTTCTCTCCAATTTCCTGCTCAAAGTCTAAAATAGAAATTGCAGATTAGAAAATCCTTTGAGAATGGGGTTCAGCAAGTGAAACTGTTTGAAGGTAAGTTTCATACTAGTTTGACTGAATTTAATGAGCCATTGTTAGGAACCAAGCAAGCAAGTATTCTAGTGAGGCAGGAGGTATACACAAGCTGTCTTTTTAAGAAACCATTGTAAATCTGATAACAAAGAGAGCCTGACTTTCTCCTTGAATTACCATGTTGACAAAAAGTGTACTGCATGCACTGATAGCAAATGAGATACATTCTGCTAGTAAAGAAAATTAGACCTTAAATTTAACTCTCTAAAGCCTAATGTCTAGGGCAAGGGAAAAGCCAGAGTCATGCTGAAAAGCAAGCTGTTGCATCCGTGTAGAGCGAAACACAGGCTGTGTGTAACTCCTTGTTCTGAAACAGAACATTTTGTGCAACTTTGCTGTATGATTAACAAATGTATTTTAACAGAAACTAAAAAACACGGGGAGGAGAAAAAAAAAAAAGTAAAAAAAAACCCGACCCAAACCAAAACCCCCAACCACAAAACCGTAGCAAGCTGTGTCTTTAACCAGCAGGGACTGAACAATTCACTTTGTTACCTAGGAGGCATCAAGGTAAAGGTCTCTGGTTCTGAGGGGCTGTGCTCACTCAGTGCTTGCTAACCTTGGGCTGGCTGCTTACAACGTGTATCTTTTCTTTCGCCTGAAAAGGGTTGTTTAATATTTAAAATTATTAGTTTATAGTATCCATGTAATTTCTTCAGCCATAGGGCTTTAATTTCTTTGATGTGCATCTCTGTTCCAGCTGGTACTCCTACCACTCCTGCTGTCTCTTAGCCCTAAGTAAGGTTTCTCTCTTTGTTAAAGCTGGTGCCACTGATTTGTCTTCAGCTCTGAGAAGGGCTTTTATCCATTTTAAAAGTGATGCTGCTGAGACAGCTTTCCTTTGCCCTGAGAAGATTTTTTATTCATATTTGGGGGTTGGTTGGGTGTTTCTTCTCTTTTTATTCTTTCCTCTATAAAGTAGCTTTACAGAGATGTGTATTTCTCCCGGGTTGTCTATGGGGTCCCTTTACGCCGTGTTTGTTCCCAGCCAAAGCATTTGGGGGAAAACAGCAAATTTCCCCTCTTTCCGGGTGTGTGGCTCTCTCCACCCCACCGGGGGCCACACGCAGTATTGCCCTAAAGAGGATCTTGGCTGCACCAGGGTGGAAGACAAGAACAGAGTTTTTTCTCATTCAGGGTCTTTTGTCAGGGAAGATTAGCCTGGACCTTTCTCCTTAAACTATTCAGACTGTGTTTCCTCCATACATGTACTGGAGCCAATAGTTTCCTTGTGAATCGAGCTCATGATTTGTTATCTAAACGTGTTGAGTTTATACATTTGTGGCTTCCTGGACTTGCCTTCCTAGACCGTTTTCCCTCTTCTAATGGTTATCACCTATTCTATACTCGGTATTTTAACATTCTTTTGGAAATGTATTTAAAATGAAAATATTCTGAATTATTTTGTACAGATAGCTAAAGGCATCTTTTAAAGTCATCTGGTCTTCCTTGGTGACTTAGGTTGTTGGAGCACACCAGCAACATTTGTTTTATGTAGCACCTTTAATGTAGACAAATCCTAATGTATTTTATATTAATCTTCATAAAAAAGAACATATATCTAATAACTGAAAACTAATAAAGTGCAGTAGAGTTAGATTAAAAAGATCTTATGAAAAGACTGGGGATCACTCTTAAAAACACAAACACACCCTGGATATGGAAGGAGGAGACCTCAGGGACTGGACACTAAAGAGGAGACTTTTTTTCACAGGATCCTGTAATACCTGCAGCAATTCAGAATCTATTGTGTAAAAAAAAAAAAAAAAAAAAAGTTTATTTATTCTTAAAAGTAGCAAGTCATTCCATCAAAGACAAAATTATCTTGTAACTTAGTATAACCGAAGGCCCTGCTGCCATCTACACGCTGAGAAGGAGTTTCAGCCTTTTAACAGTTTTCTTTTTTGGAGTCAGTCAGAATTATGAGCGATCTGGAATATCTTATATTGCCTGCAGACTAGACAAAATGCTGTTATGCAGGCCAGCAAATAAAGCTTTACACTAATCAAATGCTCTGCTGAATAAAATATGAGCATGTTATTTTGCATAATAAATAGCAAGCCAAAATATAAATTGAACAGTAGTACTAATAAATAAATAAGATCATCTAAAGCTGGTCTTCAGAAACAAAAATTTCTAACTTCATCAATTATGTGTGTGCGTACTAGTGTGTGCATGTACATGTGCATGTGTGCACGTCAGTGTGTGTAAAGGGAGAGTTGAAATGGTGGCAATATATGATTTTTTTTCTCTACTTTTTTGGTGTCACCCTCTCTTTGGATCACGTTATACTGGAGAAACAAGAACCTTTGGCAGTATTTTTTCTTTCTTTCCTGATATCTTGGTGCAAATGGAACAGGTTTGGGTGAGTTGTTTTTTAGTTTGGGTTTTTTTTTCCTCAGTTTAGAGTATGTCTCTTCTATCTGTAACGTGAGGAAGGTGGGAAGCTTTTTCTTTCAGTAGTGGTAGGTGCTCTTAATATAGAAAGAAAGAGTAAAGAAACCCTTCTTTGCTTGCCTTGCAAAGCCAAAACCTTGCATTTAGTTTCTACCTTCCCGAAACAAAACAGATCCTCTTTACATTGATATAAAAACAGTCAAACTGTTTAATTTCTGATCACTGAGAGTCCAGTCCCTGTGTCTGCACATAGGTGAAAGGAGACCGCAGGATGGTGGGTGGCTGCCCAGAACATCACCACCCTGGCTGGGCACGTGTCTGTGTGCTTTGGGGAAGTCTTCTCCCCGTTAGGGAAGACCAGAAAAGGGGAAATACTTTATTTTTTGTGTGTGCAGATTTTCAATGAAATAAGAGACTTTCATGTAAAAACAAGCCTATTGCCATAGTGAAGGCCTGTTATGTATATTAACAAATAAAGCAATTGGGACAAGGCATTTTCAACCAGTTCTGGCATATGTTTTTAAGTCCACATCTCCTCTGTTTCCTCCCTTAGTGTAGACTATATGAAGATGTTTAAGCAGCCCGGTATCAAACCGGACTCTAACTTCTGACTAAAGGTCTATGGGACAGAAGGGATTTGTGGTAGCCCTGCCATAAATCATGACAGCAATTGAAATGAATGCAAGTAGGATTCTTTTTTTGGGAGGGAAGTCATCTGTCACCTGTCTCCACTGGCTACCGCCAAAGCAGTGACAAAAATCTGAAGATGTAGGCAACTTTTTAGTTACCTCATTTCCTCTTCTCTTTTTTTCTTTCTAATCACGGGAGAGCATCTGCTTATTTTTGGAACAAATACCAGGAAAGCACTTTGCCTGTTCTCTTTGCTTTCAGTTTCTACTTTAGGGCCACGATGCAGCAGCATGACTGGAGCCTGGAGTGGAAGGTTTTGTAGGGTAGCCCACAGCTTGTCCTCATGCCACACCGAAGCTCTCAACAAGACAGTGTCCAAGTCTCCAGGGCTGGAGCGAGCAGAGCAAGCAAGTGAACTTGTCTCAGGGTTTCCAAATTTATTCTCAAAAATGATGCCTACTGATACCCACAAGACATGTAAACCCATAATAGGAGGATTATCTTTTGTTCCTCTATTTTTTTCTTTCCCACAAAGCCAAGCAGTGTCCAAGACCTTTTACCAATATTTCTCAATGCATCTAGGGCCGTGGCTTTGGAAAATTTCGCATCCAAATCCCCCAAGTGTCCAACTTTCTGCTTAGAATCCATGATTCACAGCGCTAAACATCTCATTTTCCATATATATATTCATCTAAGCCACACTGGATGCAGAGTAGCCCAGTGACTATTTTGCTGTTTAATTCTTGGGGTTTTGAGAAGCCATTCTGAGGAGGTAAACTTTAGGCCTGTACACCTCAAGTGATACCAAGATATTTAAAGCTTCCCTGGACATCTTCCTGACTCAGTTCCTTTATCTGGAAATTAACATGAAAATCTGCCATAGTGACAAATACAGCAAAACTAATGAAAGTGAACAACCCAGGCTCATAACAACCATTTTCTAAATTCGAGGTTCCTTTTCCCATAAACTGTTAATCCTAAATGAGCAAATTCATAAAAGATATTACCTATTTGTAGGTAACTTGTTAATAGAAAACAAGGTCCATATTTGTCATGTAATTTATTATCAATTAATAACTCAAGCATGTCTTTTTGTCTCTTTGACCTCTAGATATCCTAAAAAAGAATAACAAATAAATCCTTCTAAATGAAAGGACTTGTATTCACATTCCTGCTGTCTACTGAATACGTTTACCCTGAAAACTTCTTGGCTTACCTAACGATGTTGGATAACACCACATTTTATTAAAGATCTGTGAAGTGTTTCCTAAGATGTTACATAGCGTATTTTTTTTAGACAGTAAGTTTTACAAAATCTTCGTGGCTTTGCATAGGTGCTAACAGGAAAGAAGAATAATGAGATAAAACCTCTTCTTTCAGGTTTTTTAATTGAGGAACAAATTATTTCATAGTTTCTCATTAGTTATTCCCATGGATTCTAATGACAAGGTGCCAACTTTCACACTTTAAACAGGTTAATTAATCAGGTAGTAATGAAATTGGGTGATACCTGCATGTTGGTGTGTCACAGCTCCTAATAATGTGCTTAAATGTCTGTAAACCTGAAAGGATATTTTCAGCTTTGGCTCTTCTCAGCACTGCATAAATAAATGCTTGCTAGCTAATAGGCAAACTATTTTTAAAGTTACACTTTGGTTACCATTATTACTTATGTCATATAAAGTAGATCTTAATATTTCTGCTCTTTTTAAGACTATAAAGGGACACCATAAAAACTGGAAGACCTCACAATTGAAGTGTTTATTTTCCTTCTACCCACTGGCCATATGTGTTAAATATTTTAATGCTATTCCTTTCCCCTGGAAA
>VZSZ01004922.1:1249922-1308883 GCA_013398815.1 Ibidorhyncha struthersii
AGGAGAGGAGAGGAGAGGAGAGGAGAGGAGAGGAAGAAAAGAAAAAAACACAACAAAAATTGAGTTTCAGGCTTCCTAAGAGCAAATATAAACAGCCGTGTGAAATACTTAATTTAAGAAATATCTTAATAATCTTTTAAAGCATCTCACAGATGTATCCTTTGGTAGAAGAGTGATTTATAGCTAGTTGTGTTGGAAGGGATATAAAGAAATGGTTGAGTTTAATTTTTGTATTTGAAGCTTTAAGACAAGGGTGGTTAAATTATTTATGACAAAATATTCCACAAGTCTTGTCTTCTTTCTTGCTTGTGATTTGCTCACATAGCTATTCTGATTTCTAGGAATGCATTTGTTATTTTTAAATATTTACTGGATAGTTTATGCAAACTAGTGTTGGACTTACTCATGAACAGATCATTTCTACCAGTCACTGTAATGCACAATTTGTCACCAAATTGTCACATGAGTATTGTATCCATTCCCTTACTGGATAGTTGACTGTTTTTAAAATGGGGAAAGGATGGAAATTGAATGAAGAATAACAAATTAAGTCCTTCCTCATATGAATTTTTGAATAAATAAACATTTGGTCCAAATTTAAAAGGTCTTGCAAATATTTGTATGAATAAACCAGTCAGGGCTCATCTGAACACTTGCAGAGAGCAAATAACATGACCCCACAGAAAACAGCAAAGCAAATTTCCAAGACGTATTTGTAGAAGTAATCTTCAACAAGTATTTTGGATTGTTTGACCACATATGTCCCAGTGTTTACTCACAGTGAGCAGGCTACTGAGCTTGAGGGCACCTTCCTAGCAAATGAGTTTAAATATGAACTAAATTAATGGTATCAATGTTATTTAGTTACTTAGTTTTTAAATAAATCTTTTTTAAAGTTTTTTAAACAGCCTTTTGTTTTTTCAGGTTAATTTCTGAGAAGTTTTCTGTAAGCCAAATAGAGGATTTCAGCAAAATTCTGTTGACTGATGAAAAACTCTGCTATGGAATATGCCAGTAATTTTCTTTACTTGCTGTAGTGCACTCTTCTAACAACTTTTTACTCCGTGTTTTATTTGTTTCTTTGGGGGAGGATTACTTGTTTACTTGCTTTTAACCTGTAGCATCGTCAGTTGGGGAACAATTTTCTTTCCTAGGATAGGACTTAATATAGCTGGAAGTACCAGCAAGTCAGCAAGTAATTGATAAATGCATTGAGTAAATGGTAGCTTAGCCAACAAAAACGAAATTTAAGTTCTCAGGACTAGGTGGTCTAAAAAGATTAAACTCCCCTCTGCTGGGGTATGCTGAATAATGATTCAACCACCAGTGCATCTCTAGCCCTACATCTCCCACTCTTTTTGTTTTACACATTACAATTACCAGCCATGATCTTCATTCATGACTTAGTGTGGGTGACAGGCCATAATCCTCATTCATGACCATCTATAACAAAGAAAAAAAAAAAAACAAAAACAAAACCCCCCCAAAACCCCAACCCACCACACAAAACAAAAGCCCTTCATGCTACTAGACAGAACATGACATTATGCAGTTTCCCTCGTTCTAAGAGCAGTACGGAGATATAACAAATGCCACAGCAGAGATGCTTTTAAAGCATTTGTTTAAAAAAAGATGCAGCTTCCCTAAGTTGTTGTGGGGAAGAGAAACAACAGGGTGGAATTGCAAACATGTATATCATTACTGCAACTGCATTCCATTTATTTTCTTTTGCAAAATAAATTACATAAATGGGGTTTGTATTGTTAGCTATTCTTCATCCAGAGATTGGGATAATTAGGTTTCAAATACGGTGATGTTTTAAAACACATTTAATTTAGTAAAATTGGTAAGGAAGCTACAGCAATTAAAAATAAAGGACAAAAGTTGCTTTTGCCTTCCTGGGCAATTTGGGGTGAATTTAGACTATGGCATTAGAAGTACAAAAGGTAACTAAAAATGCCATTAAATGAAATGTTCCAAGTCCAAGCAATTTCCTTCTTAACAGAAAGTAAAATGCAAACAGAGATTACTAAAACCCTGCTGTGTTTAATTTAAGTGTATGTAAGCCTTTTACTCACAGTTATTTTGTCTGGAGATAATCATGTAGATCCTCAGTGGTCAGAGCTGTGAAGCGTGTGTTGTCAAAAGTTGCTCACTCTTTGATTCCCCCTCGCTTCTGTCAGCCATGGTTCACATCATGCAAGCTCAGCTCATTCATCTTCTGACAGGGTGGGATTCTCCCATTTCTGTCTCCATCAATTTGTTCCTGTCGCCTCTGGATTGCTTGCAGAAATACCGGGGAAAAAAAAAAATTGTGTGAGTTGTGTGTAAATGATTATTATTTATACGGCTAACAGTACCATACTGTAGGCATGGAGCACATTAGCTCTTACAGCGCGGCAGCAACAGGCAGGGGTAGGTTTTTAAACTAAAGGGAAAATTCGGTGTCTATTGTAGATTCATTATTCTACAGAAACCAAAGAGTTGGAGATGCATTAGATACAGAGCCACACAGTGACAAAGGCTGTGTTCTGGAGAGCTTCGATGTGGATATCTGAGAAGTAATTACATGCAGCAAGAAATTAGGGGCCGGCGCCTACAATACAGTCCTCTCCAGGGTGAGGAAGCCAATGGGGACTTTTGCCCGCAAAAAGGGGTTCCACGTGAGAAATGTCTTTTGCTGCAGAGATATTTTGGGTTGATGCTTTAGACTGGTACCTTCTATCTGATCTAAAAGTGCTCCAAGAGAAGTGAGGGCTTTTTTGTTACCCAGTGCTGGAAATGTCTTGATTTTTAACAAAGTGCTCAGATGCAGCACTGTTCAGAGTGTCACTGTTGCTTCCGTAGGGAGCAGAAATTGCATTTCATGTGATGCAGTGGAAGCAGAGTGGATGCAAAGCGGTTTACATTTGCCAGTCGTAGAGTGTTGAACAATTACAGCAGCCACCAGCTGGGGATGAGCCAAAAGCTGCGATGCATCGAAGGCTGACATGCTCCTCAACTGGCAAAGGCAAAATTACAGTACCCCAGAGGCCAGGATTCAGATAAAACAAAACGAAATTGGGAGATTTAACTGCCAGCACAGGCATCCTGACACCAGCTTGTCCCATCCTGCGACCTTAGGTAGTACTGTAGACCCATCAGTGCATTTTGGCTTCCCCTGTCCTGCTTACTTGTGTTGCCCTTTGTTTTCGGTATATGCCACTGCTGTAGTTGCATATGGATTTTACAGCTAGGCAGAAAATGTGACATATTTTTAGGAGCTCAGCTCCTGTAAGACTAGAATAAAAAGACAGTGCACCAAGACATGGTCAGGCAAGTCTTTCTCAAACATGCATTTGCATCTCATATGCCTTCACTCACACAAAGCATGTTGTACAGATCATCAAGTAAGTAAAACATAAGTTACTCAACTGCGTTTGAATGATATTTTATAACAGCAGATGAAGTGTATTGAACGTGCGCTTTCCTGTATGTGTTTATTTCCACTCATATCTGTACTATGCTAGTTGTTTTGCGAACGGAAAAAGAAGAACATTTCAGTGTCTCATTGAGTCAGCCTTTGCAGAGAGACGGAGATCTGGTGCACGGAGGGAATACTCCCTTTCCCCTGCTATAGTTAAGTTACTTGTAAGCTGGTTAAATTTGTTATAAGACAAGTTGTGGTGGCATCAGCATATAACGTGCAACGGTCATGAGTGCAGTTATTTTTGTAGGTTGTATAAGGTTTAAGCTCTCCGTTACAGCTTCTGACAGGGACCACAGAGGAGAGGGGTCTTTCAGGACCCCGTTACTTTGGCAATGGCATCATGCATGCCCACTGTCACAGGGAGAGTCCAAACTGTTGGGTGATGTGGACCTCCAAGTGAGGTGTGAGATAACCGTCTCTTCTGGCACCCCTGACTTAGATCTTGAGCCACACAAAGATTTAGTCATCAGCCTCTCTTCCCTGAGCCGTGGGGTGCAGGCTGGGCGCATGGGGAAAGTCAGCTGGGGGGAAGCATCAACTTCCCACTGTCCCTGATGCTTTCCAAAGGCAGCTCCTTCTACCGAGGCTGGACATCTTTTCTAAGCAAAGCTTCTTGTAAAGAAAGTGTTTCTTGCTGTGTAATATTTTTCTGTTTTGTTTTTTTTTCTGTTGAACATGATGATGATCCATTTTTGCTTATAGGCTACTTCCGTGAACTCAAGCTCAGTTCACCTCCACAAAAAATCATATCTCCTACCCTCCAGACAAAAGGTTCTTCCCTCCATCTTCTGGGCAGGAAAACACAGAGCTGCTGATGATATTAAATAAGACTTTTATATCTTCATATATTTTTCTGTTGTCGTTGGCACAGTGAGTGAAGTAGCTCTGACACGTCTAGTTCTTTTAATATGAGAGGAACCAGAGAGAGAATGATGGCAATTACCCCTCTGCGGGGAAGAACCTCTGCTGGGAGGTACCAAGAGCCCTTCTCTGACTCTGCTCTTCTTTAATGTGCTCTGGGAAATTAAATATGAATTAGCTGGATTTAATGCACAGTCCGGCTCTCCATTTCGCCTGGCCTGACTTTTGCAGCTCAATGCCATGCCACTACCCCTTGCTGGGAGACATGACTGACAAAAATAAAAAAAAAAAGGGGGGGGGGGGGNGGAAGGAGTTCATATACAAATAGAAAACAACGACAAAATCTGTGTTAGATTAATTGGATATAAAGCGACCCTAAGTAGATTCAATTATTTTTGTCTGTAAGTATTGCGCTGGGGCTTCTTACCTTGTCTTTCAACGGCTCAGTATAGCTGAACTGCTGTAGGTCTTCCACAAACTCCTCGGTGCTTCGGACAGGAGATTTTTCTCAGTTACAGTCATTTGTCCTGTAGGAATCCATCTGAAAGCAAAACTGAACAGAAACACCGCGTCTATAACACACCATCTCCCTGGCACGAGGAGACACACTGAACATATGCAATAACTGTTTGTTAACTAAGGAGGTATCAGAATTCAATGTGAAATCTGTCGGGGAACTCTGTCTTAATATCAGCGGCGTCCTGTAGAAAGATGATTTTATCAGCGGTACAAAATCCTATTGATCTAGCTGCCGTGAGCAAGTGCTGTTTTGGGGTCTTTTTTTGTGCAGGGGGAAGGACAGGCAAGTAAACCAGTTTCATTCTTTCATGAAAAGTGATCATTGTGGTTATGAACAGGAAGGATTTCTGTGCTTGTGCTGGTATACTGTCATGATAATTTTGCAGGGAAGAGTTACAGTGTGTGTCAACGAAAGGAAATGCATTTCTGGCCAATTAACAAGAAATTATAAATGCTAGAAAAACATATAGAATATTATGAGTCCTTTGCCAATCTTTTAGTATTAAATGTACGACTGTTTGGGGAGAAATTATTTTATATGGAGCAACCTCTGTGCTGTTATTTTTGTGTATGCATGATGGTCACCTTAGTCCTGTCTCTAGATTTTTGTGATACATTTTATTTTTGCAGAGATTTGACAAAAAAGCTAGTTTCTGAATTCAATTATCTGCTAGAGAATGCAAGCCACTTGTGTGTTTCAGGAAGACTTTGGATTGCTATCAAGATATGTTCTAACCATAAACTACTAGGTTACCAAAAAACTAAACTTGGAGGAGAGTTAAAGCTTAAGGTTAGGAAATGATCACAAGTACCAGTGACTACCTTTAATCATAGCCTAGTTTGCCAACACGAATTTCCTTGGTATAATGTCTTTTCTTCAGTACCGAATTATAGAAGATTATAGGCTCTTTTACTTCAGGAAAGTCTTGTTATTTCCCAACATAAAACGTTATTATCTACCTGATAAGTGTTGTCCACATGAAAATGCAAATGCTGTATTGCAACAATAGTGTTTTTCATTAGAGTACGTCTCATTAGACATGTTGGGCTTACTTCTGTTAACTTAAAAAAAACCCAAAGCCAACCCTGTTTATCATTCTGGAAATGAGGTTTTATGGAATGATATGAATTATGGTTATGTGCAGACACTTGGAATAAAACTGTTTCTGAGGAACTAAAGGAAAAGTTACAATATTTAAAGTTTATAAAAAGCTCTAGTTTGGAATTAGAACAATCCTTTCCCTGCCTCCTGCCCTCCCCCTTGGTCTCCTCTTGGCACTGGGAAAATCCTTACGAAGATGGAAGTCAGAACGATGAGCAGTTGGTTGTGCCAGGGAAGTCTAGCAGATGTAGTGTGAAGAACTTGCTCCTCTTTAATTAAAGTGGGGATTAGAATCAGCTTCTGGATGCTTCAGAAACCACCTTTTCTCTCTATCAGAAACGCATCTCTTTCCCTCATCGTATTCTCAGACACCTAGGACTCAGGACAGCTGAGCTTTCTAATATTCTTAGAAATAGATAAGTTTATACTAAATTCTGCTTCTTTCCAGATATTCCTTGTCAAAATAGTCTTTGTCAGTCTTCAAATATCTCTTTGCTCAAATTGTCATTTTCTGAATCAGAGAATTGCTTGGATCACTGTTGAATAGCTAGTTAAATTGCTCATTATGAACAATTTTCTGGTAAACATTTTTTTTATATCTGGGAACCCATCCTGATTTCTGTGAATGCCCCAGTTATTTTTAGATACTACAGACATTAGCTCTAGGTGTTCACATATTTTTCATTTTGACTATTTCCTATTCATCCTTGATTCTTGATGTATGCCATTGGTCTCCTAAGACATATGATATTTCCCCCTCTCTTCTTGATTAGATCATTGAAGCTTTTTTGAAGGGGGGAGTAATTAATAGTGCTTAGTGAATAACCAAATGAAAAGGCAATTAATGAATAATGCACACCCTGCACAAATTTTCAGACATTGATCATCTGTTAATTTTGTACAATCTTTCGAATTCACATATATATTCATTCATAAACTCACAGTCACATGTGTACGCAGGGCTTGAATGCCGCTGGCCAATGAATGACAGCAAAGAAAAATTAGCATATTTCTTCGTTAAAAAAAAAAACAAAACGTTGTTCCAGCTCTTCTCGCTAGGCTTTGGTGACTCAGTTTTTCTATTCTTGTCATCATCTAAAAGCAAGGATTAAAGCAATATTTTACAATATGTTATGCAGCCACTGGATATCTCCGTGTGCTGTATCCAAGTTCCAGGAACTTTGTGGTTACTGGTAAACCTGGGAAACAGCCGTGGGATGGGAACTGCCTGGGAACCTCAGACTGTGCCGTTAGTTAACAGTTGTCTCCTTTAATAGGTGACTATTTTTGATCGGCTCTGGGTCTCTGCTTTGTGACACGTGGAAGCTTTGCAGTTTAGGTGATTGTTTTTTCTTTGTTTTCAATTTCCCCTGATGTGCAGCAAGTTGGAGAACTGGAAAGGCTTGAAGTCTATATTTGACAAATGGTGCCATACAAATTTTATCATAGTTAGTCTTGCAGAATCTGAAAGATTTAACTTTGCTTGCTGGGTTCCACCAGCTCTCTCCTAGCTCCTCTCCTAGGGAGTCCTCTTAAACAGCGTGGGGCAACTCTGTAGCTGGGTTGAAATGTGTCCTCTCATCCATGGTTGGCAGAACTACTGCTGAATTTAGGGAAGTGGCCACCAAGGGGGCCATGATTTCTGCCCAGCATTTGAGATCCTGGTGCAGTAAGTGCGCAGAAAGTCACAGTCTCCAGAAGGCTAAAATCATCAGTCTGCTGAAAAGGGATCTGTCTCCACAGAAATGATGGGAAATACTGAGTGAGGAAGTCCTACTCCACTTCTGTTCATCTTTCAGCCACTCGGTGTGCACAGCCCTGAACCCTTAAACCAGAGCATACACAATTTTTCGAAGATTGGACACATGCCTCCACTATTTTCTGCCTTTTTGAATAGCAGTTCACAATTTAATGTAGCTAAAGCCATTTATGCAGTAAACAACTTCAATTCCCTCCTCTTCTTGTGGAAATCCAGGCACTTCTGCCCAGCAAGTGGTCAGGTCCCATGGCCCATTTCAGATCCTGAGAAGAAACAGCATTGGGCTCTGGTTCCTGCTGCTGGGCAAAAGCCTCTGTATTTGTTTTGCAGGATTTGAAGGATGCAATACTTCTGATGCATTTTGTGTGGCATCTAATCTTTGTGGAGTACGTTAGAGGTGAAGCTGATTGTCAGACTAGGGAGGAGAAGGGTCACATCACATCACAATTGTGATGGGGGAGAATCAGAAGAGTAAAAGTGAGAAAAAACTTGTGGGTTCAGATAAAGACAGTTTAATAAGCGGAGCAAAAGCCGTGCACGCAAGCAAAGCAAACCGAGGAATTCATTCCCTGCTCCCCATGGGCAGACAGATGTTGAGCCATCTCCAGGAACGCAGGGCTCCATCACGTGTTACAGTGACTTGAGAAGACNGCAGGGCTCCATCACACTTAGCAAGTAAGGAAAACAAACACAATCACTCCAGACATCCTTCCCCTTCCTTCTTCTTCCCCCAGGTTTACACACTGAGCACGATGCCATATGATATGGAACATCCCTTTGGACAGTTGGGGTCAGCTGTCTTGGCTGTGTCCCCCCGCAACTACTTGTGGCCCCCCCAGACTGCTCTCTGGTGGGGTGGGGTGAGGTGCAGAAAGGGCCTTGAGAGCGTAGCAACAACCAAAACCACCAGTGTGCTATCAACACTATTTCTTATCCCAAATCCAAACCATAGCACTGCACCAGTTGCTAGCAAGAAAGTTAACTCCATCCCAGCTGAAACCACAACAGGAATCTAAGTCCATGCTGGCAAAACTCAGACTTCTGGGTACTTTAATGGACCCGACTCCATGTAACTTGTTTGGAATGAAAGATGCTTTTAAGGTATAAATTAAATCTGTTCTTGCTGGATTTAGCTTCTGTAATGTTTTTATGCTCTGCTGTGCTTGCTTCCAAAAGGAAAATGTTGCATGGGTCTTCTTTCTTCTCATAGCCTATGAAACCCTCCAGACCTCAAACAAGTGGGGTATCCACGGGGAAGCCTGTGTAACTGCAACAGATATACCTCTTTCCTTCCTCCTTCTTTGAGATTCCCGTATCTTTTCTATTTTTGCTGAATACAGTACCAAAAAAAAAGCTTTTTCGTTTTGCTCAGATGATTTCTAAGACTTTGGAGTAAACTTGTATATAGCACTCCACTCTTCAATGATTTTATGAAAAATACATTGTAAAACTTTAAAATCCAAATAAAATATATTTTGGAACTTTATTAGTTATGACTAATCCACATAGCTTTGAATATAGATTATAGTGAATTATGAACAGACAATTTATAGCTTTTTTATTTATCATGCTCATCTAAATGAGCAATATTTTATTAATACAACAAAGTATAATGAAGTAGATGAAATTTGTTAATTTTAACTGAAAACAAAAATAATGTTACCATTGCCAATGTTGCTCATTTACTTCTGTCAGCCTGAAGTTGCACGTGTATTTACGTGAGTGTATGCGCATATATATAAAGTACACACACACACAGATACATACACTTTTCTTTTTTTTTCTATTTTAGTTGTAATTCATAACTACTGAGCTACAGTTTATTATAAGGTTACTCAAGACAAACTGTTCCATTTCCTCTATTATCCAAACAGAATGGTTTATGGTCAGCCTGGTCAGGATCAAATTCAAATGGCCTCAGAGTTCAAAGGAATAGTGATGACTCGAGCAAACCATTTTTGTAATCTGTAAATTCCATTTCTACAAAAATAAATTGGCTAGAGTTTGTAATGGGTATGGCAGGATTTTGCAAGGTCAAGAGAAAAGAGAGTGTTATGTGTTTTGACTCTGTCTCAGGACAGACAGTGCATATTTGTAAATGGGTTCATGTTACACTGTTTCAAAAGTTTTAAGTTTTGGAGGTATTTTTATCCCTTCTTGTTTCTTAATGTGTAAATATGTGTGTGTGCATGTGGCTGTGCCACTGTAGTAAGGGTACAAAAGCCCTGATCTAAATCCCAGCAGAGGAATCTGGAGTCTTTCTGCTGGACTCACGTAGGGAGGCTGAAATGCAGAGAGGGAGGCCCATGCGGATGCCTATACGCAGAGAGGAGAAAGAGCTGCATGGAGGCTTTTTATGGTTTGGTTGTTACGTGAACATACACATGTTCAGGGACTACACCCGGGTAATCCTCCAATGGACCGCTCCAGCACGAGGAACCAGACCGGTGGGGCTTCTTGCCTGAAGGGTATATCTGAGCTGTTGCTGTAGGAGCAACTTGGACTGTATTGGTGTGTGCACGCAAGTGTGTTAGTGAAAGCTGCTTTTACGCCTACCAACCCTTTATTCACACACCTATTCCACGTGTCTTACAGATTGTGTCTGCCCTTCTCCATCCCTCCCAACTCACGCCCACATACACACACATTTTTTTTGTATAGTAGAAAAGCAGAAAAGCTCTAGTTCCTCCTTGTGTAAGCAAAGCTGTAAGTTGTTCTTTCTTCTCCTGTGACTTGACTCAGACTTGGAATTTTGAGTCTTTCAGACACCAGCACCTCAGAAAGCTGTGGAGTGAAAGCACCCTTCACTTTATCCTGAAAAGATAAAATCAGGACACTGTAGAGAGAAGACTTCTCTCAGAGGGTTTCTCAAAGAAACTCCTTACAATGCAGAAAAAAGTTCCCTGTTGAACCAAATCCTTTCTGAGGCCTGAATGACTGTTACAGCCATCCTCAAGAACATGCAGGAGAGTTCTCTTTGGGTTACTTTAGACCACAAGGATCCAAAATGCAATTTTTAATATCTTTGTGTGTTGACACAGAGGCTAAACACCTGAGTCCCACAGCAGGACCTGACTCTTTCAGGCACTGTGCAAATACAGAGCTGAAAATGTTGTGCTTAGGGCAAAGGACTGAAGTGGGGCAGAAACAGAGATGTAAAGGGTTGGAAATTGAACATGGGAGTCTATTGTCCATTGAGATAAAAATAATCTCAAGAGGTGCAATTATTATTTTTTTTCCTTTTTGGTGGGTTTGAGGCTTTTTGTTGTTTTTTTGTGGCTTTTTTGTTGGGGTTTGTGTTTGTTTTTTTTTTTTTTTAATTAAACATGTTTGGAGGACAATTCATACTTTTTTACAATAATGTAGCGTTTAGAGTCAAGACGCAGCATCAAAAGCTGGAAATCAGCCCCCCACTCCCATGCGTAAACATCATGACCTCCCTCTCCTTCTTGTCCAAGGGACTTGAGTTGTGCTGTCCAAGGGGTAGAGCAAGCTGAGCAAACGTGCTCATGTCTAAGAGCGCTGAAGCACTGGCCAGAGAAAGGGTCTGACTCCACAAGCCCACCAACCAAAATGCAGGTTCCCAAGGGATAACCCAGTCAAAACCATTGACATGGACAGATTGAGAGTGCCTGGAGAACTGGTTTAATGGGGAAGGAACATGGAGGATCAGGATTTTGAACATAGCCTCCCAAAACTTGCTCTTGTCTCACTTGAGGCGCCTCTATTCCTCTGCGTGTCTGGTGTATAGGAGCATCCCTTTGAGCTTGTCATTTTGATTGATGATCGCTGTTGTAACCTATCAGATTGGACTGGGTATGTTGATCTAAAATATTCTTCTGAAAGCAAATCAGATGTCTTCTTAAGGTGGTACTCATTCAGAGATGTTTTAAAAGTTGCATGATTAAGTCACCTGCAATACACAGTGAATTTAAACATACTTAACAGACACTGCTTCATGAACTCAGCACCATTGCATTGCATTGTTTGTAGTAATGGTCTACAAACCTGCAAAATTAAAGAAGCCTTGCAGTGCTAATATTGTTAGAAATAATACAAACGGAATTCCATACAAAGTTTATCTGACTAATTTCAGGCTTGCTTAGAAACTACGCGAGTAGATGGAAGAAGAAGAAGAAAAAGATGCTTAACCTCTTGAAAAACTGCCTTTGAACTAAGAAACATTAGGATGGAGTTGAAATACTTTTTAAATTTCCAGGACACAGGGCTTAACTACTAGTATCCTACTCTAACTAGTAATTATAGTTCTGTTTAGTGAAATACTTTTTTCTTTAAAAAAAAAAAGGATTTTAAAAATGCCTTCAGCCCAAGGTATTTTGCATTCCACTAGCAAGTTTTATGCATGGGGTTTGTCAGGCTCAAAATTTGTTGAGATTGGTTAGACATTACCAAGATTCAGATCTTATAAGCAAGTTACCTGCATGTATGGCCTTAGCTAGCGTGTGTTGAATCTAACGTGAGCTGAGCTAATGGAAGTTGACTTATCTCAATTTTTTCATCCTAACACCTAATGACTACATTAGGAATCTGCCCAAGATAAAAAAGTGTGAAATATGCCTTCTAATTTATAATGCAGATTTTTGCATAACAGGATCAAAACTGTTATCCTGTTGTGAATGTAACATCAGAGTGAAATAACAAGCATTTTACCAGTTAACATGCAAGCTAACGTGACAAAAGCATTTTTACATTCATTTACAGAGTGACTATCACCCTAAAAAACTCTTGGGAGATAAATGAAACAAAACAAAACAAAATAAAACTTTAATCATTTCCATAACAAAAATTTAACAACTGTGGCATACATAAAGAGGTTTAGAATGAAGAAGAAAAGGAGAAAGGGAAAAGAAAGAAAGATGGCAAAAAATAAAAAAGAACAACACTAAAATTCAACAAAGAATGTTGTGTCAAGAAAACAATGGTGAAAAATTACTCATTTCTCAGGAGAACAATTGTAATGAGAATAGGAAACTTGTACTGAACCAATTCTCTTCTCAATCTTCAGATCTTAATCATGTGATCCTCTTAGGATGCCAGAATCTAGTTTTCCTAAAGGCCTGTATAAGCATGTTCAGTGGAAAATCTATCTACCAGCAGGTGTCTTTTAACTTTATTTTGTCTTCAACATCAAATAAAGATTAGAAGAATGGCATGAATTAGTTGACAAGTATTAGGAAAGCAGGTGAAAAGCAGGAGGATTGTGTCACAGTAAGGTTTCTAGCTTATCCACAGGCTGCAGCATTTAATTAGGGAGTTGGCCCAATCCTTCTGTTGGGGGATGTAGCTCATTCAAAGCTCATC
The DNA here is from genome assembly GCA_013398815.1 of Ibidorhyncha struthersii. NCBI lineage: Eukaryota > Metazoa > Chordata > Aves > Charadriiformes > Charadriidae > Ibidorhyncha > Ibidorhyncha struthersii. The sequence goes on from VZSZ01004922.1 coordinate 1,262,955, forward strand.
TTAATAAAAAAATGACCAAAGATTAAATTGTATATATAGAACTTTGAATTTGGGATGCAACATTAAGTCATAATGAGCTTAATGAATTAATTGCATGAAGGTCTGCGATGGGTAACTAAAAATATAACTGATGAGTTACAAAGAAAATAGTTTTGCTAGGAGCATCAGGTCATTCTGATTATTTCAGGAGAGGGAGTATAGCTCTGAACAGATAATTCTGGGGCATTTTTCCTTGATGAGGCAAATAGATGATGTTTTTTTGGTCCATATATCCAGCAGAAGGAGAAAAGAAAACCATGCTGTTTTCCTTTTTCTGCAGACCTTATGAATAATCCTCTCTGTCTCCCCATTACGTTGACAAGTTGGGTCCATTCATTGAGAAAGTGAATCAATAAGGTGGACTTAAACACAATATTTGTTTTGGCTAATAACATAAAAAGCAACTATATTCCATGTAAAACTTGTAATGATTGTTATACCAGAAAACAGGCCATGGAATATAAACAGTATATATTAAAAGGAGATGGCAGGACATAAATATATAACTGAAACCATTACTGCCAAGTCTAACAGCGGGATATAGCAGCTTAGTGTACAAATTGTTTCAAACTATAGAAGCGTAATAGTAAGCCTGTTTTATTTTAGGAAGCAGAATATTTTCATTGGGTACTGGATATCTTTGGGTACTTGGATTTGAAAGGACTGAAGAGTTTCAAAACGAGAATAAAATCCATATGTTATCATGTCACTATAAAATAAAAGCTGTAAATAACCATGTTTGAGTAGCTGTGGTAGTAAACCCATGATCATTACAGTTCAGTTGGAGAAGTAGGTGAGGGTGAAGGCTTTTTCCACCCACCACACTGGGCCCAGCCTAGCAAAAAAATTGGTCAGTAAATGCGGCATGTTGACCAATTTCCAAGTAAACTTGATCACAATTAGCATATGCAAAATAGCTGCAGCCACGAATAACAGCAGAATGGAGCTTTTCCTTAAAAACGCGTGTTTAATAGAGACATTTCTGTTCCAACCACCAATTTGCATAAATATCCTTTATCCTCTGGGGTAGTTCTTCTGCTGGAGTGTGGCCGGTGCTGGGGAGCTCCGTGGGTGGGGGTGGGTGTCCTCCTGAATGTGATCAATGAACTCAATTACGACCCCGTTCCAGAGACTTTCGGCCTTAGTTTACAGTGATACATAGTCGCCGCCATCCCTGACACATCTCCCAAAATCTCTTCAATAAATAAGAGGATACCAGAGCGCTCTGACTTTGTTTCTTGCCCCCCTCCCCCTTTTTTTTTTTTTTTAACAGCTCTTCTGCGTCCCCAGTTGATTTTCTTCGCAAGGTTAGTTGCTAATACATTCCTAGCACCCATGCATTATTAATGCTCACCGCTCTCCAAGGTGGCAGTGACAAATAGGGAGCAAAATTCACTGACTAGTGGGGAATGTACTTTTTAGTCATGCTTGAATTTTTCAATCCATTCTGCTTGTTGAGGATTTTTCAGTGGAGGTACTGTAGCAAAATATGATTTTTATTTTTTTTTTTCTTTCAAACCTAAGAAGCACTCTAGTAACCAGTGGAAAGCTTGTGAGTCAGGGTTTTTCCCAGGAGGCTTTGAGGGGGAGTAGTGCAAAAAGTACCTTTGATGTTTCCAGTAGCATGGAAGTCATTGTTTTTCCTCCCATGTAGTAAGTGGCAGTTTTGACTGCAAATCGACTATGCATGCAGTCAAGTAAATTATAATATTTTAACTAGGCTGTGCATGCCAGCTGTAGCATTCCCAGAAATAATACCAAGTGTGTATCATGAGAAACATTGATTTTTAATGTGCAGATTTGTTTCTTCAGATATAAAACTCTATTCATTTTGCAATATAAAGAAGCAATCTGTGAAATACATTCTTAGTCCGTTATTGGTTACTATAAATCCCACTAGTAGTACTAGCACACTTGTTTAATTCAGAATTACTTCATTTAAAGTATGATTTTGTGCATGTGGTGGAGGTGCTGAAGATTTGGCAAATACCTCTTTAACATAACAAATAGCTGACTGTAAATATTAGGCTAATTCTTCCTAACGTTTAATAGAGGGATAACTCACTGGGCAGAATAATGAATTCTTTGCTAATGGCTGTACGTAGGGGATTAACACCTTCATGCAGCCATCCAGAAATGCACTAAAAATATGTATGTGTCTGTTTTGGTAATTCTTGATATTTGCCCATCTCTGAACCATCTCAGTCAGTCAGGCAGTTTTGAAGAACATTTTGCTTTCGGGCCCTAAAAGGCCCAGGTACACAGAGTCAAGAAGTCCCAGGCTAGAGCCAAAGAAGGCGCAAGGTAGGGCAGAGTCCACAGCTCAACTTCTCAGTCACTCCGCAGCCAACTGTGTGCCTTTTTAAGTCAGAAAACCTTATAATTGCCCCAAGCTGTTAGCCCTTTCCTCAAAATCACAAACGTGTTGGATGGGAAATCATGGAAGTAGCTGCTCCCTTTGCAGATCTCACCATCCCCTGCTCCCAGATGAGAGAGTTGGGGTTGTTCAGCCTGGAGAAGAGAAGGCTCCAGGGACACCTTATAGCCCTTTCGAGTACCTAAAGGGGCTACAGGAAAGATGGGGAGGGACTCTTGATCGGGGAGGGACTCTTGCTCAGGGAGTGTAGTGATAACATGAGGGGGAATGGCTTCAAACTGGAAGAAGGTAGATTTAGATTAGATATTAGGAAGAAATGTTTCACTCTGAGGGCGGTGAGGCACTGGGGCAGGTTGCCCAGAGCAGCTGTGGCTGCCTCATCCCTGGAGGTGTTCAAGGCCAAGTTGGACGGGGCTTGGAGCAACCTGGGCTGGTGGGAGGTATCCCTGCCCAGGGCAGGGGGTTGGAACTCGATGATCTTCAAGGTCCCTTCCAACCTAAAACATTTTATGATTCTATGACTACAAGAGAACAGGGTTGGGATACAAGAGCAACTCAGTAAAGCCTGATGTGCTGCAGTATGATGGTACTCAGAGGAAAAGATGTGAGATATGACATCCTTCAGATTATAATACTTTTTTTCCCATCTGTGGTAAATGGAGTATAAGGATTAGTCTACCAATCTTACTGGTGCCTTCTCTTTCCTCTTCATGTGCAATCAGGTTTACAGACTGGCTTTCCTATCTTCTCTGCTAGCCTAAAACTGGTAGTAGATTTATACATGCAATTAGAATGAAGAGTAACAGATTGGGAATGACAAACATATAGAATCATAGAATCGTTAAGGTTGGAAGGGACCTTTAAGATCATCAAGTCCAACCATTAACCCAACCTGACAAAACCACTTCTAAACCATATCCCCAAGTACCACGTCTACCCTTTTTTTAAACACCTCCAGGGATGGCGAATCCACCACCTCCCTGGGCAGCCTATTCCAATGTTGGATAACCCTTTCAGTGAAAAAACTTTTCCTAATATCCAACCTAAACCTCCCATGGCTTAACTTGAACCCATTTCCTCTCGTCCTATCACTTGTCACTAGGGAGAAGAGGTCAGTCTCCATCTCTCTACAACCTCCTTTCAGGTACTTGTAGAGAGTGACAGAGCCCTCATTGACAGCTGGCACTTGAGGCTACCTTGGGTTTGAGTTGGTTATCTGAGCCACTGCACCTACACTGAGGTCTGCAACTGACTTTATGAAAAGGAAAAAGCTGTTATGGTGTGAGTGGGAGCTGAAATTATGTCACTTAGGAGGATACATGGGAAACTGGAGATCAGTAATTTTGAAATAAAAGCTGGAAAGGGGTTATAATTTTTAACACTGTTTCTCAAAGATGAAAATGAATTTGGGATTTGAAAAAAACGGCATTCTGCTATTCTTGCACATCAGTCAAAACACAAACACATCTTTATTCTTGCCAGAAGAGCTTTTCCCACAAGGGAATGTTCTTTCTCGGTCCTTAGAAGAAGCCTCCTGCATTTCTTAATACGTCCTTCACAAAGCTGTGTTTCTTCTGTGTTTCCCACTCTCCCAGCTTCCACGTTGCCTGTCATCCCCGCTCAACCACTCTTTCCACCCCATGACATCCTGCCAGTACAGCAGTGAAATTGTGGGGAACCACAACACGTGGGTAAGATGCATCAGGAGACATCAAAGTACAGGAAGGAGAAGAGTAACCATGAAGGAAGTACTCATTTTTTGTATGGTCTTTAGAGTGAGGGGAAATGCATGTACCAACATGAAAAGCAATGTGGCTTTAGGGTTTGCCTTAAACTTAAACTTAAGGCTGGTAGCTCTTTTTTTCTTCTGAGACACTTTTAGGTATTCAATGCAAAGCCACCTGCATATTGAAACTCATTTTGGGGACAATGACAGTACATCTTTTCCAATAACGATCCGTAAAAAAGAATTAAGAACTGGAAAAGCAAAAGAATTGTCATGTCACAGGAGTTTACAATGAACACAATATAAGATAAGGATTTGGGAGGGAAATGCAAAGTAAGAGTAGAAAGTGAAGATGACAGAGAACAAGTGTGTGGAAATGAGGGGTGATAGCTCAGGGAACATTACATTAGAAAGGGATAGAAGTGTCAGAAAGGAACCAGAGAGCAGCAGATTGGCTTAAAAAAAAAAAAAAGTGTGTTCAGGAGATGTTGATGGAATCCATCCAACATCTGAACGACTCAATGAATAGCAGACTGTTGAAACTAGATGAGACGCTAACTAATTTAGTTCAGGCTGTCAATAATTTAAATCAGAATGTTGCTGTATTCAATGCTAATATGAAGACTCTGATTTCAGAAGCTTAAGGTTTTAAGAAGCTGAAATAAATCTGTGCCATTGTTTTCCAGTTGTTATTGTTCAGAAATTGTGGAAAGAAATGTTATCGATTCAGTATTATTGCTGTGCATAATTTTTAATATTTAAAGATGTTGCTTGCATTTTTAAGCTATGACCTATATTATCTGCTTCGGAGGGTGCTGTGTACGGTGGGAAAGGGCACAGTTTCTTTAATACTGCAATAGTCTGGCATTACATGTACAGTTGTTATAACTCCTCAATGCCATAGATTGCTGGTATGAGGGAAAAAAAAAATAATTTCAAAGTCCTGTCTTTGGCAAAGCCCCTAGCTGCTCCCTTCCAATCTGCAGTGTCAGAAAACTCAAATACTTAACGAATCCTCTCATGTCTGTTGGCTTCATTTAGCAAACGTCTGTTCAGTTATCATAAATTAAAGGAAAATATTTATTTTTTAAAAATCATTTTACTCATTTTGGAGATATAGCAAATATGAGTTAAAGAGAAATTCAAGAGAAATTCAAAGAGGATTTTTTTTTTTTTTAAATTGTAATTTATGTCACAGGGACATGAAGTAATGTAACAGCAGCAGAAAACAGTTTGTGGATGAGAGATTTTAGGAGGGGAAAGAAACATTTCCCCCAGGATAGATGTCTACCAATAAAGAACAAAAACTACACAGAAAACTTATTTAGGCTCTGAGCTGTATGAGTAGTAAGCACAGAAAAATCTGTGTCCAGCAGCGAGCAGAAATTGGAGCAATACCATGCCAGTTCAGCACAAATCACAGTGTAACTTTAAGGTATTACTCTCAGTACCTTCATAATGTATGTATTTTCTCAATAATTCTTCCAAGGCATGAATCTGTTGAATTCCCTTTTAGTGTCGATCTAAGCTGGATTAAGAAGATGTCGGAAGATATTGCAGAGATATGGCCTGTGCCTTAAAAATTCAGAAAGCCACATACTGAAAGCAGAAAGCGCCAAGGGAAAGCACAAATAAGGTGCAAAGGCATGGATGCGTTGGAAAACTCTGTGTTTTGGGCTCTTCAGGCCATAGCACATGGCTCGACCACCCGTTCTCCAGACCCATCAGGCTATGACAGAAGGGGTTAGAACCCTGAGACCCCATTGGGAAATTCTGGTCTGATGAAGCCAGCTGGGGTTTTCCTTACCTCGTAGGGCAATGTTTCCCCATCAGGTTGGCTCCCAGTCAGATGTGACGTTTCCCAGGATAAAGTGAGGATCTGAATGTGCTGCAGGCTTCTCTGATTTATATACAGCTACATGGATGTGTGTGGAGTTTATTAAAAGATCCGGAGAGCTAAAATATTTAAATAAGACACAATGGAAGTTGGAAAACAAGGGTTATGTGGAAATGAAAAGCTGGAAGGCAAGAAAAGAAACAATTTCTGTTTGTTTGCCTGTTTGCAGAGGCGTGAGCCGCTCTTTTTGTCTGTCTTCTTTCCTCCGATGCATTCGGTCTCCATTTTCGAAGTAATGGTTTATCTCCCTAGTACTTTGTTGCGTTCAGCTTTGCTAATGTGCTTATTTTTCCATATGCTTTCTGTATACCTGTGGGATCTCCTGGTGCCTACATTGTTAAGCGTGTGCTGATATTTTTCCAAGGTGTGTTACACGCACACCAGGTGGGGATGACACCTCCTTTGGAATTGCAGCACTATATAAGTCATTCTTCAGGACGCATGTCATGGGCAGGAAAAAAGGTATTCTTCAAAAAAACACATAATGTGTTCAGTACTTCCACTTCTTCATGTGTCTGCTGTGCATACCACTGAGACCTGCTGTCACCATCCATATGCCAGGACTAAGGGTGCTCTGCCTGGTGCCCAGTGCCATTAGGGGTTCCTCATGTTTCACGTCACTCACAGTTCGCTTGTAAGATCCAGGGTGTGGGGTTGGTTCTGTTTTGTTGTTTTTTTTTTTCCATTTCAGTGTGTAAAAGCCTGATGTGTATTTTCTTGCAGGTAAAAACATAAATAAGTAATGAGGCCAGGTTGGACGGGGCTTGGAGCAACCTGGGCTGGTGGGAGGTGTCCCTGCCCATGGCAGGGGGGTTGGAATAAGATGGTCTTCAAGGACCCTTCCAATACAAACCATTCTATGATTCTGTGATTCTATGATTCTAACAAGCTGAAACCATTTACAGCCGTGTCGGCAGCCGTGTCGAGGTTTAGCCCATGAGTCAAGATCTCTGACAAACCTCGCTAAGAAATGTGGGTTATGATGACAGGATGAGGAAAAACCCTGAATCCAAACCACTCGTTGGCTGAGTCACCGGTACAGGAACACAAGAGCCCCTTTCCTATAAGACCTTATTTATACAAGAGGTGATAGTTTAGAGACACCAAAGTCACCCAGAAGACAAAACAAACAGAGGACAGGCTGCTGAGAGTGCTTTGCAGAGCCCGTAAAGTAGCAATGGTCAGCAGTAAATACATCCTCTCACTTTCTAGGTAGTCTGTTCTTTGTTTTTTCTTCTGCTGGCTATAATAAAGTTTTGCTGCTCTGGCCTAATCTCTTTTATGAAGAGCAATTTATCTTACTCCCTCTGTCTTCATCACATCAGGGGAACAGGTGAAGTAGCTGAATTTCCAAAGGCAGCAGCGATGCGCACCATGTATCATAGGGCATGACCTATTCCTAGCTCTGAATTTCTCATTTTTACCAACACATACATAGCTGTAGCCTTATTTTTCAAAGGCACTTTACTGTACACATACAATTATTTAAACAATTTGTACTTAATTCAATTTTACAGTGACAAATCTCTTGAAATTCTTTGTATCCATATATCAAAACAGTCTACCAAAAGAAAATCCATAATATCAGCCTAAAATGTTATAGCTTCCAGTGGAAGATAATGCTGTATCATCCAAGAGAATTCCTACAGTGATTTGAAAGACTGTTGTAAAAAAAAGATAAATTCAAATACTACTCTATTGACGATCAGATTAAAAAACAAAATGGTATGGATTAATAATGGGATGAGTAAGATACAGACTAGATTTTTGCTAGGATGAGTTAAGCAGTTAGAGGATTATTAAATCACCTTTTTTTGAAAGCACTAGTACTTACAAAACAATGCAGATGTTTATTGAAAATTACTACTTCTCGGTCTTCCTTATTGGAGATTGCTCTTGGATTTTAGATCCACCTGTATTTAGTCAAGTTCTGTTAAGGAGATGTTTTATTAAGGGGGTGTTTTATTGTTGATAGTTGAAGAAGTATATAGTCAGACCTCCCTTTCAAAGGTGAATTACTTGTATAATAGGCAGCATCAGTTCTTTCCTGCCCCATCTTAACATTTTGTATTGAAGGTATGTCGAACAGTTTGGAAACAAAGGTTGTTACAAAATTTCAAGTGTCTAACATTAAACTGTACTAGCTTGTCTATTGCTTTTACTAGAAGAGAAAAAAATAGTTATTGAAGGTTTCTTCAAACTTCAGGTAATGCAGACTGGTGTGGTTGTATTGTGTGTATGAGCTGAAACATCGTGAATCCAAACTAAATTTCCATTTCCATCTCATGAAACTTAGTGAAGACCAAAGACATGCTAATGCGGGCCAGAAACCTGGCACGCCAAGTTCCATTCAGGAGATGTTTTTTTCAGATGTGGAATACACTCCTGTGAACCAGGATTTATAGCAGAAATGCTGACAGACAATATTGGTGATACTGTTCTAATTTATTTGTGTTGAATGTTTTTTTCGTCTCTTTCCCTTTTAATGATCTAAGTCTTTTTGCATCTGGCAGTATGTTTCCTCACTGTTTACCTTTCCTGCCAAAGCAGTATCATCCATCTATGACTATGCTTTTCTTGGTTTCTTGCTCTCTGTCTTTAATATTTGGAGCCAATTTTCCATTTATTCTAGGACTCCTGTACCTCTGATGTTGCCATTAACTTCTAAAGTGGAACCCTGTCAAAAATGCTTTCAAGATGCAATTTTTTTATTATGAAATATGCGGTTATGTTCTGGTATATTTTTATCATAAACACTGAAATATCCTACATCTACTCTAAGTTGGCATTCGCCGTAAAAAAAATAAACCTGATCTCTTAGATGCTGAATGAGGGTTTTGTGCTGCCTTTGCCAGATAACACCATCAGGCATTTCTGCCACTTACGGGGTGCTCAGGACCTCTTTGTGCTCCTTTTACCAACCACAACACTGGAAAACATTGATAACCTGAAGGAGCATGTTAGGAATTTGAATTTCATATATATAAAGCTAAACTTGATGATTATGTCATTCAGTGACATTTACATTTCTGGAACATAACCTCTGCCATCACACTTTGCAGCAGCAGTAATAACTCTTGAATCTGTGATCAGATAAATGTGCTCCCATTGGAGCTGAAGAGATGGTGGATCTGTGGTTGTCCAGGTTTTTAGAAGATGGAGGCTACAGGCTGGGAACAGATTTGGCCAAACATACTGTAATACAGCACCAGCATTTCACCTTACAAATCTTTGGGCCCTGGTGAAGAATCACTAGGGTTTTGGGGACATCTCTTGTGCAATAGGTGCAATAGGAAACATCTTCCAGCCAAGGACGGGACTGAAGGTAAGGCAAAGATCTCCCTTTCTCTTCCTTCTGTCTACCACGGTCTGCCTTTCTGGGACCGGCTCCTCCTCTAAGCTTGGGACTCAAAACACACCTTTCCTTTGGGGTACCCCATGATTGCCTCTGGCATTCCAAAGAGACATCTTGCACACACACCCTTCCCTGGTAGATTTTGCCACCTCTTTAGTTGGATGGAGTGAGGGGTGGGGAACATGGGGCGGAAAGACCAAGCTGGAGACCTGCAACACCAGGTACACCCAACAAGGACTGACTTTGTAACTGCGCTGTCACGTAGCACACAAGTCTTCTCCTGCACAGCAGGGACAACTAGCCATGCCCAGCTTCTTGTGCGCTCAGAAATTGCTTATGATTATTCAAGTTTAATAAACAGCAATTTCCTGAAACAAAAGCATGAATTACAGGTAGTTAAGAGGGTGGGTAACCCACCCTAATAAGTCTCTTTGGTTTTGAGACTCTAGGACCAAGACTGAGATCAGGCATTTTAAATTGGCCTTTTTTCTGCTTTTAGCTTGCCTGAGTCATGTTTTTTTCCCTGTTATTTTCAAGTATTGGCCACTTCTAGTTGGACACAACTCTCATAGACAAGCCCTTAATTTAACAGCTCATTCACGCTACTTCATTTAAATAAAGATTATAAAGGAAACTATAATCCTACTGATTTGCAAATTGAACTGTTTTGTAGATGTTATTTAAACAGTGCCACTACGACTGTCTTTCATGAGAAACATGGTACAGTGAGAGAGATCAAAGATTCATAAGGAAGCTTTTTTTTTTAAAGCCGATGCTCCTGGCTTCTTTAACTAATTGAAAAATTTTCTTTACAAGAACAGACCTTCAAGCGCTTTGGCTGCTGCCACGAGCCTTATCATTACAGAGTTGTTACTTCCTCCTTTAAGGGACTGAGCTGGAGATTAATGGAAGACTGTGCTGGCACTTTAGGGTGAACTTTGTCTATTTTCAGTACGCTATACAAATACTAAACCACAGGTGATTATCAATGGCCTCAGACGGAAAACAAATGAATGCCTGCCCGTTTTTTTCAGTTCAGAGGCAGTGCTTCATAATTTCATGGGATGTGACAGTGCTGAACTGCATTTTCTCCTAAGAGAGGATGAATTTAATGATGATGAAAGGAAAGAAGAGTAGTACTGGTTTGATTTTTGAGGTGAAAGCTGTGCATGGGGGACTTGCTCCTCAGGCTGACTGGTCTGCCAAGGGACCAAGGTAAGAGATACTCTAGTTCTGGCTTTGGCACAATTTGCCCATTAGAAAGCTGTTCAAAACAGCTTTGATGTCTCATAGAGCTACAACTGGGGTGCTGAAGTGCTGTGAAAGAAAGGTAGTATCCCTCTAGCTCTGCCACTGTAGGCTTCACCCTAAGACAATAAATACATTGAATTTCTTTAAGCATGTGGCTTAATTTTGTCGCTGAATTAGAAGTCATACTTCATCCTTGATGCTCCCTGAGAGATGTCTGTAGTTGAGCCAAGTCTATCAGTCACCAAGCGTGTCTAGTGATTTTCTAAAATGAAAAAAGGGGCAGTAAATGACTGTTTTTTTTAACTAGAAAGCCAGCTTATGTGTGTATTTTAAGGGTGCTATGGGATATTTATACAGTAATGGATTTATAGACTTAGGTTATAACCATGGAAGCCTTTTGGCTTCAGCTGGCAGAATACAGCCCATGAATGTTAACAACTATCTATACTTCTATAGGTTAAACATAACTATAGAAACCCATCAATATTTATGGATCATATGCTGCCATCTGAAGTCGGAAAGTGTCCACGGCCATAAATGAGAGACTGATCTGACGTTAAGTAGGACCAGCTATCACTACCACTTAGGCTTGATCAGACAATAGCTATACATTTGACTGTTGTCACTGTTCTGCAAAGAACCGAGCACCAGCTTAGGTGCTAAAACCTGGCTGTTATGTTTCATAGCTTGTAAAAATAGTCAAAACCTTTGCACTTAGCATATGCCCGGATTTACCCTCTAAGGTGTTACATTCTCAGAACTTACTGAGACATAAAAAGAGAAGGATTCTGAGGATGAAACGGAAACTTGCTATTATTAATAATTTTAACCTTAAATTGTCTATATCTGAACTGGAATTCAAAGTCAAAGCTGCTTTTGGAAAGAGCTGCACACCGTATAGCTGTCCCAGGCTGCATTTTTTCTGAATTCAGCTCTGCATCAGTGGTGCTCTTCAAACCTTTTGAAGTAGAACTGTGCCGGGTTGCTCAGTACTGTTGTGTGTCAACCGATTCCTGACCTCTTCCCCCTGCCTTTAGGTGGGGGGATTTAAGCTAAATCGGCCTCCTTAATTACCATCAGGTGAACGGTCTTTGAATTCCAGGCAAGAGTGAGATCCAACATTAGAAATGTTCTAACTCTGCTCTTGCCAGTGGGGAGGCAGGTGCGAGAAAACCCACTTTTAACCCTCCACAGTTTGCTTAATTGCATTAGAGGACTTGTTTAAGAGAGTACAGTGTTTACTTGAAGTTGTGTGTTGTGCAATAGAAATTTAAGCAGTTTTTTTTCTGTAGTGGCACTTTTTTCCCTGGGAACACAAGTGCAACATTAATAGCTGTGTTCAACAGAAAACTTGTGAGTGGGCCTCTCTGGCAAGAAAGAATCACATAGATTACATTACATTGTGTGCCAGTGAGGAAGGTATATGTAGAAATAAACTCATATTCCATGAGTGAAGCTTTTATCTATTTATATCACCTCCTACATAAAGCTACCCGGGCCAAACTCCCCTGCAGCGGCAGTCCTGGGCACCTCGCTATGGAGAGGCAGAGCAGCCAGGAAGGGCAGAGTATCCTTTTAATTCAAGATATCCTAATTCTAGTCAAAGTATCACAGGGAACATGGTGTAGTAAATGAAAACAGACGTTTGAGTCAGGCAGAGTGGCTGGGATTTTTTCCCCCCCTGTGCTGTGACTGTAATTTTCCAGCCCAATTAAAGATTGGAAACTTAAGCAAGGAATCATAATTGCAGCAAAGGAGGAAAAACATAACAGGCAAATTCCTGTCCTTCCTCCTTTGGGGAGCGCAGGCGTGCGGGGATGGTCGGGTCAGACCTACCTTCTGCTGCAGCACTGGGACCTCATGTGAGGACCAGACCCCCTGGGGTTCAGCCTGACCAGACCCAGCTCAGTGGCTCCTCTGAGCTGTTTAACCTCTTGGTACCTGAAACTGTTAGGGGGGGACTAGCGTGAAGCTAAATTCATTTTACTCAGGAAGTGTTTTAAGATGCTTATTAGAAAGGTGTGATCATACACACCGACAGCGGAGGCCTGGGCTGAGCAGATGTCTTTCCCCAGTTGCCAGCATACCGGTCTGTATGGCAGTGAATTCAAACCTACCTTCTTCCTGGATTTATTAACTGAGTAATTAACAACACAACACTTATCTTGACTCAGTTGTTCCTCCCAAGCTTGTTTCCCTCTACATTACTCCATGTGCTGTGCACGGTGCTGATAAGATTACCACGTTCAACAAGTGGAAATAATACTGCTGTTGGAAATCTATTGATGACCTGAGATATGAAGGGATCTCTTTCCTGGCCCTTGTGATTAGTGCTCACCCGTCCTTAGCTAAAGGCCCCGGCTGTCTGGCAGTGCTGGTCCCTGAGGGTGGAGGTAGAGGTTGACCGTTTCCTCTGCCTCCCTGCCACCATGGCGTGGTTATCTTCCCTAAAGGTATCCGCAAGCCTGAATTTGCACTCAACCTTTTATTTCTTAACAAGGGCAGGGTGAAGGAAGGGTGAAGAAAGTCGGGTGTATTGGTCCGTGATGTTTCTTCCCAAAGACAATGTCTGTGTTGGTCAATTAAAGCAAGTTTTTGTGTGCCCAATGATAATCCATGTCCCTTCCTTCACTTTTGAGAGGTACCACTGCTCATGGGACTGTGTAACCACAGCATTCCCCGTTAGTTACCTACGTGTGCCAAGACAGAAAACCTCTGTAAGATTCTTATTTGCTTCCTAAGTTTTTGCCAGCAGAGGTTTGTTTTTCAGACAAATGGTTGCTATACAGCTCATTCTCACAAATTACAACTCCTGACTTCCTAGTTGGCTGAAAACGGGTGGAGGATACTAACTAAACTGATAATAAGATGCCAGTGGGTGGATGTGAAGGCAACATCTGTACGTCTGATCTCATGTGCTGATCTCGTGTACTGGCAGGGACGTGCATGACACTTTGTTATTCCAGAAATATCTCAAGGACATAAAATTCCGACAGCTGGAACCTGGTCTGGAGCGTCTGCGTTGTAAAAGTGCTCTCTCCTGCAGCTATGCTGGGGCTTTTTGGCATTAACAGAACAGGAAAAAAATGCCCTTACTTTTTCTTTGGTTAACTTAGTACTCTGCATGGGTGTGTGTAATGCATGAGAAAGGTATAAGCATGCATGTATGCATGCATACAATGTATGTCTATGTGCCTATAAGTTCCATATTTGACCGCAGCGGGATGGTTGTAGACCATTACCTGAGAGAGAGACAAACAAGAGTTTCCTTTATGGGGATGAAAGACTATTCCACCTGGAACAAAAGCACTGCCAAAAAGGAAAACACACTATTGGCCGTGTGAGTTAGATGGCCCCCATCCATAAGTATGGTTCAACTGCTTTGCACTATTCCAGCACCTGGAAAAGCAGCTTGCCAGTCTTCCTCAAGCCTTCTCCTGCCTGAAGGGGGAAAAAAAACCTTTCAAGTTCAGGGGCAGTAAACAGCATAGATTTCTAAAACAGAAATCTTGACAAAAGCTCCTCATATTTATGTAAAGCGCAGAGTGAAAATGCAATAGCTGTAATACATTTGTATTTTAGTGCCTTCTTGTCCCTCATCGCTCAATATTTACTTCAAAAATCACTTTGGTTGAAAGCTAGGAGATTAACTGTGCACACAAAAGTAACAGTACAGGGGAGTGTGTGAACAGGAATGGTAACAGCAAAGTTAACACAGGGATCTGAGGTAGGTCTGTTGGTATTTAAGGCTTTAATTATCTGGACATTGCTGCAGTGACATTTTCCAAAAAAAAAACCCAAAACAAATCTGAGTACATAAAGGAATTAGTGAAATAAGGAAGACAATCTAAAGAAACATCTTTTGCTTCCGACGTCCTTTAAAACCCTCACTGCCTTCAGCTCTTTCTCTTCAGCTTCCCTAACCAGTCTTCTGCACTTTGTAATTTGGAAAACAATGATGTCACTGGAAGCATTAACAGCAATAGTCATAGTGCTGCAGTTCATGCAAGCTGTTATGCTTTTTGTACAAGTAGAGGTTTTAACCAGGAATTTCCACTTTTTTTTTCCTTCTTTTTATTTATTATTATTATTATCATTATTATTTGTCCATATTGTGGAGGGATGGCTCCACAGGGGCTGTCAGAAATGAAACCTTGCCAAAGTCCCCTTTGCCCCACCGCCACCCTGGAGATCTGGGATAACAAGTGATGGGTGAGAAGGAGCTGGGGAATGGACCTCCAGGGGGAAAAGCTGGGAGCACTGCTGCTTCTCACTGGGGAAAAAGGACTTTTCCACGCTGCCCAGAGGAGAAGTGACCATGCTTATGGCATGAGCAGCTGGGAGGAATGTTTCTGGCCTTCCAACATGGGAATCAGAAAGCTGCCTTGACCTGAGCCCCCCGGTATCTTCCAGTGTGAGAGGGAGTAAGTTATTAATAGGAAAATACTGAGCTCTCTGCAAATACTTTGCTCCTCTGAGGTGGCAGTGACAGATACTACGTGGGATTTTGTGCGTGAGATGGTGGTTTTGTGACGGGGAAAAAAAAAGCTGGAGAGTTATTTAAATATAGGTCACGCTGTGAAAAAAGTTTGAGACGCCTGAGCTGAATCAGTTTTCCAAAGCCTTGTTATCCCACCAGCTTGGGGTTTTTTATGATAAATGCTCCCAGCCCAGGTTGGAAAGGGCACCTAAATGGTTGACTCCTTTATGACGGTTGGTATCTTCCACCTTGCAGAAGGGACTCCTCTGCCGTGCCACTCAGATGCGAACATCTGGGGGTTTGCTGGTGCCGAGGGTTAAACCGGTAGAGAATCTGACCCCATCATTTCTTAATCGGCAATTATGATTGAAAATATACTTGCCCTTAATACCCTGAGAGCCCGAAAGTCTTTGTTCTTAGTTCACTGGGAGTTTAACTCAAATAGAGAGCCCAATGCTAACACAGAGAGATTTTGGGGTGGGGCAAGCTATTTAGTTTTTTTTTAGCACTCCGGTGCTAACATTCTCTTCCCATCAGCTGAATCACAGATGCTTTTTCTGCAGCAACCTCATTTACCTCTATTCCTTATTCCTTCTTTATTTCTTTCAAATGTCAACAAAATTATAACCATTATAATCATAATAAACTGTGATCCTATGCACCAAATCAAAGAATAAAGTCTGGCTCTGTACACAAAGTAAAGGTCTAAGACCACATCGTGCTTTAGTTGCACAATCTAGGTTCTCATAAAATGCTTTAATATGCTTTTTTTTTTTCTCATGTCGCTTTTTTTCTTTCCTTTTTCCACTTTTTTCTTTCTTTTTTTTTTTTTTTTTGCTTTCGTATAATTAACATGGAAGTGACTGTTTTGTTTGAATAGTATTTGGCTTTTAGAAGAAAAAAATGGATACACTAGCCTGCTGTGACAGAAAAGAGTTGAATTGGTATTTAAACGAGGACAATTTCTGCAGATCTTTTTGACTATTAGATGAGATGCAGTTTAATTTTCATTGCTCTAAATTAGTCCTGTAGGAGGAGGCCCTCCTTTAAAGGCAAGGCTGATAATGAAACTCGGGGACTGATTCTGGGCTGGTATTAACGTACACTAATTCTGTCACATCGAGCTCCCTCAGCTGAGGAGCTGCCCCCCAGTTTTTGAAAGACTCTTGTTTGGTTCTCTGAGCTATAATAGAAAAAGCAGAAAACCTCATAAGCCAGGAGTGAGTCCAAAGAAATTATATAAATCATTAAGAGTGGAATGAATTGTTTCCTGTGATCTGCAGACAGCCAAGAGGCTGTTCCTGCCGGCGCGGTGCTGGGGCTCTGCCATCTCGGTGACGTCCCCACGCTTGACAGGTACCTGCTGTCCGCCCAGAAGAAGCATGGGGGAGCCAAGGCAAAGCAGAGGAAAAACCCAGAAAAGAGGGGATGCAGATATCTGGTATTTATCCTGCTCTGAAGAAAAATTAGCCCCCTTGATTAAATGGTGGTGTGAGCTTTTATTCCATGTGTGCTGGAACACAAGGCGGTCTGTGCTGCTCGTAATGGCCGGTGTCTCCTGTCTGAGGCAGGGAGTGGGTATCCAAACCCGTTTTGTGGTGACATTAGATTTCCTGAAAGGCACCGGGAAGGATTAGGATCTGGAAGTGGCCCACATTTGCAGCTGTGCTATTGTGATATGCATTTATAGGTTCCTGCCGCCTTATGAATTCGTACATTTTATCACAGTGAACCAGCTTTTCCATTCCAGGTAGTAGATAATAAATAACTCCTACATCAAATAGTACAGGGAAATATTGAGTAGAAACGGCAAAAGAGTATCAGTTAAATCACAGAATCAAAGTTTTTAGATGTCAACAAACAACCAGAAAGTCTACATTATGTAGTGGTCAGAAAAAAATTGCTGTAAGGAATGTATCAGTTCCTCTTGAGCTGTCCATCTACATCAGATCAATAGCCCTTCCAAGCATGGGACATTCAGGCTTTCAGCTTGAGAAATTGAAGTTCTCAAAATAAGTCAGGGTTGTAACACAAGTCCATCATTGTGTGTCACAGAAATGAAATGAGTTGTCTCCTGTTCGATTGATGACTGACATAAAGCTGGGAGGAAGAAAGGGGAAAATAAACGAGACATGGGTGGTTGTGGGGTTTTTTTGAAAAGTTGTTACGAACACTTCTGTCAAAAAGTTTACACTAAGGGATCTGCTTTCGTTTTCATGTACATGCCTAGTTCCCATTACTGGTAATCGGAGTTAGATGGTGAGGGGTGGGAGGAGGGATGTGCTGGGCACTGCGGCACTGCTGCTACTCAGAGAGAGCACATGATATAAGGAAAAAAATGTAGATCGAGCATTTCTTACAATAAAAAGAAAAAGATGGCCAGGGACTATATAACTAGTAGCTTATGATACTTTTAATTTAGCACTTGGTAATGACAAATGAGTGAGTGGGCAGATTTTTGGCCCGTTGAAATACATAGACTTGCGTATAGCAGGAGGAAGCCCACATCTGAATCCAGTTGTGTGTTCAAGCCCTTGGTATGGGATCTAAGCTGCAAGTCTGGGAAGTGACTGCACATTTACAGTCCCAATAGGAACCAGGTATAAAATTTGGCTGGAGATGCAAGTTCAGGCTTCAATCTATCTTAAAATGGGGAGGCTGCAGCTGACAGATCCAGGGCTGGTCCTACAGATGTTCCACTGACATTCAAAACAGCAATGCTGAAATTAATATAGCTCCTCCTGTCAGCTCTGCTCTGTGAAATAATGCACATGAAGTATGATCTGCAAATTTTTTAGTTTTATCGGTTAAAAAGGCCCCTACAGTGCCTACAAACAGGCTAACAAAATCAATGCCTGATGCAGTTACTAGCTGAGCAGCTTGTTGATGTTAAAGGAAATAACTTTGTTATCCAAAGTACAAGTGCTCCTCTATTATCCAGGCTTTCAAAGTGATTGAGCCTGAAATGTATTCTACTAGTGTATATAGATACCCCTGCTACCTTGGAGACCAGGCAGTTTCAATACATTAAATATAGAAACTACAGTTTACATTGCCTAGAGTGATAAAAACGGAGACAGAAGCAACAATCGTGCTTAGGTACATGCTGGGAAATACTGAAACTCTGTTTCTAAACTTCTCAAAAAGTGATGATTCCTTGTTTTCATTTTTTTTAATGGAAACAATAAGTTTGAGTTGTTGTAGGGTGGTAAGAGCAACCTGCTTGCTGGAGCAGGATGCTGAAAGGGAAGGGCTGTGTTGCTTGGATTTGCGTACCAGGGCTTTCAGGGATGTTGTCTAACTTCTTTGAGCCTCAGTAGGTTTGGTTTGTAGGGCTATAAGGCGAGCTGTAGCGGACCTGTCTGTGAAGCTTTCTAATACATCTGAATCAAAACAGTTAGGTTTCAACCAGATGGTATATAAAGGATGCGTAGGCAGTACCTGTCATGATTAGGAATGCATAAAAAAGGTATAGATTTTCTTGCATTGAGAAAGCATGTTTGCAAACCGTGAAGTGCACCTGGAAATTGTTATGTTCAAAATAAATTTTAAAAAAATCAAGATAATATTAAAAAAGCTATTAAAAATAATGTTACGTTCCATAACATCAATTTGGTCAGAGATCACACCCACCAAAACATGATTACATAGAAGTGACATAATACCTTCACAATTTCTTTAAAAAGTATATTGTCTGTGATGCTCCTTTCAGAGAGGGTGAAGTAGACATAGGTTACTACATTCGCTTAATTAAATAAAATTAAAATATAATTAATTGAAATGGAGTCAGAGGGAAAGCTGCTGGATTTTTTAGTCTGTCTTGTAAAAAAAAAAGAATTAGAACTTTCAACAAAGTAAACATGAATTTTTCTGAAAACAGTTTCATGAAATAAAACCCTGTTTCACATTGAATAAATTGTTCACCACATACTTCAGTCATGATTTTTTTTTTCACTTTTTTTTTTTTTACAAATGTATTTGAATGACTTTCTAGATTTAAAATATTTGAAATGAAGAAATCAAAAGGGTCGGTTATGGAAGTAGTCATGCATTATGCTTTTATTTTTTCAAACGTTTTTCCTCTTGTTACCCCTCCTTCTCTTACAGAATAAAACTGATGAACTGTAGGTTGGCAAAGAATTTTACCAGTACCAAATCTGTGGTTTTACTGGTATCGTTTGAAATCAAGCTACCTATAATGGGCTAGACAAACTTCTCAGGAGAGCAGGCAGTTCTGCCCCTTGGGAAAAATGACCTTTCTAGATCATTTCAGTCCCATTTTGTCTATGATTCTACTTTCAAAACATATTACACGTTCCTGCAGAGTTTCTTTTATCACATGCATGTATTTTTATAACATATTAAAAAAAAAAATGACTTTTTAACTGTGCGAAAGTGCATTGTAGATTTACTATCAACACTCATTGGAAAGGCATCGTTTGTTCATTTGCTTGTGTTTTCCCCACGTGAAGTCATACAAGAAATGATGCCTTCTGGGGCATTACATAGAAGAAGATAAACAATTGGAAGGGCCTTCAATCTTGTCATTCCCTTGCGTAACAGAGTGATAGTCGTCCACTGTCAGGGAAAGCTCAATGGTCCCAGGACAATTAACTCCTTCTACGTAGGTCTAGCCTAAATTATACCTGGGAGACACGCACGGCTTTGCACATGGATATAAGTAACAATAAAATAGAATAAGTTTCTGTGTTGGGAACCTTGCACCTTTTTGCAGTCCTTACGCCAGCTCTGATGTGGGATGCTCAAGGTCTTATTTGTCCCCCGGCTGGTACCTTGCAGAGTTATTTCTGCCTGTGAAGTATGGGTACAACCACTACGCATTGTGCCCCCAGCACGCAACAGAGAATCAAACCATTATGTCTAAAGAGAAAGATGTATTCATGGTTTTCTCATGCTTGCCATGATCGGCTGCTTATTTCTGAGCTGTTCAGCTACAGATTTTCTGCATTCGGCTTCAGACACTGCAGAAGAGGAACAGCTGGGAAATCAGTGAAGCAGCAGAGCAGAGTGGTTACAATAGGAAAAAAAAAAAAAAACTTATTGAAAGAAAACTGTCCAAGGCAGCCCCATGGTGCCCTTTCACACTGAGACACTGTCCCAGGGAGCCCCCTGGGAAATTGCAAGACATATTTTTCCCTGATAACAATGTAAAAAAGCACAAAAGTACACATGGCATCTCGCTGTGTCGCGTTGCTTTAGGAAAGCGATACGGTGAGACTGTGCGCTTTGCCATAGCTTTAATAACACCGTGTTCATTTTGAGATGTTAAAAAAAAAAAAAAAAAAAAAACCTTATAAAAAAAATGGCTAGTGTCTCATAGAGGGCTTGTTTGTTAACTACCGATGAGATCCTGTGTACAGTCATGCTGCCCTGAGGAGTTCATAATACCAGAGCCTGAGCCTACAACATTTCCTAAGTACTGCTGTGAATAGCCTTGTGGGACTACGGTAATTGAGGTAACTGTGTTACTTCTGGACTAGATCATGCAACTCTTACATCAGGCATTAAGCACTTACAAGAGTAGCCCTATTCACTTTGCTGATGGCTTTTAGGCTGAAAAAAAATGTATTGTAATCACGAAGTTACTTACCCTTGAAAACTCGGGATACTCAGTTATTCAGGACAGAATGGAAAAATGCAAGGAGGTTAGCATAGATAGCAGACAACAAATGAACTATATATAAAGATAATCTCTCCTCTTCGGGTAATTTTGCTCCCACTTCCAGACAATCAAGCCCAGTTTTACACGTGACTGCCAAAAGATAGTGCTACCGTGTGTGCGAGTAGGTTTAGCTCCAATAAAGAGTTCTGGGTTCCAGCTAAATCCAGCCCCCTATAATGTTACACTCCATCATGGACATGCCTCCAAAACACCTCCAGCTTTGACAAAAAAAAGTTGCACTGATGCCTGGACCCCTGAGGCTGACCAGGACTGCTCCATCCTGAGCAGGGGTCTATTTCCCATATTAAAAATCAGCTTCTTGTCAGAGGAGTGCTGAGCGTGGAAATTCATTAGACTTGCCTCTGTGCTGATGAAATCCTAGCCCCATGTAATAAGCTATCTTGTACACACTCTTTTGAAAAAAAAAAAAAAAAGAAATCACTGCAATGGTGCCACCACTCTTGTAGCTTTGCGCACTCTTGTAGTAATCAATTAATCTCATTCATAACATATTTTTAAGCACTGAGAAGATATTCTGGGCAGAATTCACCTATAAATGCAGCTGTGTTTCGATTTAATCAAACTCCACAATGCTGTTCCAGATGTGCATCTGGGAAGTGCCTCGAGAAAGGTGTGCCACTCTACACAGAAAAGGGCAATACCTACGTGTTTGCAGAGAGTCCCAGCAGAAGTGCATTGAGCTCTTTAGCTTTGAGAAGAGCTCCGAGTTCAAGTATTCTTAGTGCCTTCAGTGTTTGCTCAGTCTAGAATAACCTTTGGAAAAAGAGGGCAAATACTTGTAAATACTTTCAAGACATTTTTGCAAATTTGTTCATCACATTCCTAATTCAAAAATAATAATTTATATTCTTGAACTGTATTTCTTCTTATTTGCCCTACAAGTTAATCACTTACTGAGGTCACCGTTCTGCACAGTTGTCTGTGTGTTTGGATTCCTGTATCTCTGTGGTGTGATGTTGAAGAAACATCTTTGGGGTTTTAATGGAGCTGTGTGTGTTTATTCACGTTAATCTCCCAATATAATCTGGTTTTAAGTGAGTTGTTGCAACTGTTAGACAATGGCACCTTTATTGGTAATTGCAATTCTATGTTCCTCCGTGAGAATTATACTGATTAAAAATAATTATGCACACAATGGTCACATTTTTTCAGGAGACAAAAGGTTATCATCTAGATCACCTATAGAGTTGGTGGAGAGAGAGAACTTTCAGAAAGTCATTTATTCTATCATGTTTTTCAAGAATTTAGTAGTTTCCTTAGGAAACTTGAGAGCTGTTCTTGACAAACTGCTATGGTTTCACATCCAAGGTTCTGCTTGTTGCTGCTGGAGTTACCACTGTTGAGGGCAGACTTCTTGATCTGGATGTCCTTTCACCTTTCCTAGTTGTACCATCTTCACCCTTGGATGTTTGCAGGACCTGAGTGGACCAAGCCCTCAGCAGCCAGGTCAGGTGCCAGAGCTGACGCTGCTGGGGCAGGAGGTCTGACCAGAGACCTCCTGGGACTCCTTCCCACCTGAATTACTCTGTAGTATTATGATTTGTCCACTTGCCTAAGTGAGAATTATTGCTCAGTTGAGCAGCTAAATTTTAGTGCTTTGCTTACTGGGCAGAATACTAGACAGCATCCACAAGAACATGTAGACTTGTGGACCCTTCAATCTTGTAGTGCACTGCAAATTATTCATGTGAGGACCAAGTATGGACTATCCTGGTGATACATCTCTGGCTGCTGTGTTTAAGGGTTCTTTGTATGTATGTCAGTGTAAAATACTTAATTCTTTTGTAGCAACCTCTTTTTCTGGAAGACCTATCGTCCTCCAGTGGATCAATTTCTCTAAAGGAATGTAATCTATATTTACTTTGCAGTAGGTACTGTAGCTCTCAACTCTGCCTTTAGCTGATTCAGCTCCTATTCAGCTTGCTTTGACCTCAGAAATATTCCCTGCTAACTGTCCTCCTGTTCACTCCAATTTGTACTGCCTAAATGCTTACCGCTGAGTGTCCCTCTGGCCATTTTGAAAGGTGTTTCATCACACTACAATAAACGTGAAATACTGATGCACTCAAAACAGCAAAAAAGGAGAAAGAAAAAAAAGCAGCTGTATATCGACATGGGACTGGACAGGGGCATTTATTACACTTTACTTTCATACCATTGTCTACCTTTGGCAAGGGAAGACTCTAAGGGTCCCTGGTGGGCAAAGCCGATCAATACTACACAGGAGTTAAATTAGACCTCAAGTCAAGCACATATCTACCTTGGCTGGGATACCTCCAACCTAAAGTCCCTGGAAAATTTACATTTTTCCACTAAGTTAACCAATAACAGAGTGAAATGAGTGAGAAAAAAGCAGCTGTCTAGCCTGCATCTTGCTTCATTATCAAATGGATATTGTCCAAACAGCAGCTAAGGTGCCTTATGAGAAAGATGAATGGGCTGATGTATAAGCAGGCCAGTAGTTATCAAGCACATTAAATACAAAAAAGAATAAATTAAAAAAAGTTGGTAGCATGTAATAACGTTTTTAAAGATATCTCCTATACCTTTTGTTGCTCTGAAGGTTTTTCCCCCCCTGTTCCTATTCTTGCAGTATCTAAACCAGCTTTGTTCTTTACACGGGCACACACAGTTTTTACTAACATTAATCCGTTCATTTGTCAATGTAGAACATACTCATTCAATTTGGTCCCCTTATTCAAAGGCCTAAAATAAACAGATCCCAGGTTGTCTCAGTGTCTCAAACTACCATAAGCACTCAAGACTTCAAGCACATGCGGACTATAGGTGCAACCCTGTGGGATCAGGACAAGCATTTTCAAAGTGTCAGCGTCTTTGGTTTGAAGATAGATTAAGGCAATTCAGGGCCTTGATGGCTGGAGAGAGAGGTCATATGAAGCTCCTGGGTGGACAACGCGCAAAAAAAATACTCAGAAAAAAAATTTGTTCTACACAACAGCCTCCGGTAAGTGATCTGCATTTGTTACATTACGAGTTAGGAATGCTGGCATATTTAAAACTAAATAAATATTGTAACCGCATACTAATAAACTAGTAATTCAGCTGGCCATAATAGCCTTGAATTGGAAAACAAAAAGCCAAAAAACAAACACGCAAAAAGCCCTGAAACACCAACCAACAACCCCCGACCAAAATAAAGTCATTCTTTCATGCGAATGAGGACTATACCTTTTGCCAGTGTTATATTCATCCAGCGAGCCAGGTATTTCATTCAGCAGGAGTGAAGGCACAGTGCAGGTCCTTCATCAGCGCAAACTTTGTTGCTTTATTATTTTAATAATTTGAAACGTGTTCTTTAGATGTCAACTCTTTAGTTCAAGCTCAGGCAGTGCAAACAAGCATGCCTGTACCTTTTTAAAATCTTTGCTTGGTTTATTTCCAAAAGAGCTCTTTCCTACCTATTTGTCGGTGGAGAAAATGATTTTGAAATCTGAAACAGGTAAACCTTAACCTGCCAGATGTCTTCTTCATGTAAGCAATTTAAATTCAATTTGTGGCAGAAAATACAGGCAACTTCTGGATCAATAGGCTGCATTCAGTAGAGCTGACATACAACACCTGATACATCGCCAACCTGACTGGGCTCTTATTACTCATACCTGAGGGACTTTCCCTGGCTTTTATCATTAGGTAAAATCTCCTAGGATTACAGGTACTTAAAGCTAATTAGATCTGCTCTGTTAGCTTCCATTTGAATGCCCTCTGTTTCTGCAACAGCCAGTTTACTTTCCTATTTCAGGGAGATAATTGTGGTGGCACACGCCACCACCCGAGGTAGAATGATCGCCTTGCACAAACACACCCCCTGCACGCCACCGCCCGTATCTCACAGGAGAAGAGAGGTGATGAGATAAGAGCTGGAACAAAAGCTGCTGCAGGTTTACTTGTTCGCTTTCTGTGCTTTCAGATGTCTGCCTTCAAAGATGTAATTATGTGGTTAGAAAGAAGAGGCTGGAAACAAACAGGACTTTGCTCCTCCCCAGACATGTAAAGTGAGGTGTGTCAGTCCCCAGATCTCGTCCACAAATACCTGCACCTCGTTGGCATGTGGAAGGAGGTCTGAAATGTGTGATGTGCACACACATCAGTCCTTCTCTGAATGCTAACAGCATGCAACTTACTAACACAAAAATCAGTTTCCATACACGTACTTTTAACTAGGGTTCAGAATGAAATTTAGTCATTGCTCAGATTTGTAATAATTACTGTTATATATAGATTTAAGTGCTGGAAAAATGGAAGATTTGCCATTTAACAATTCCCCCTTCTATCTGTGAGCTCTGAATGTCCCATTATTGTGTTTCCTACAAATATCCCAGATACTTATAAATATTCTATTGCAATGAATTTTATATGACCCTTCAGTTCTAACAGCGGAAGCTGCATTTTGAACTTAACCTAAAATCCAGTACACTAAAGCCAATTTTTAAATGTAACCTTTCCACCAAGTGTTAAAGACAGTCATAAAGTCACTTATTATTTCTCAAGTCCCTCTTGACATATAATTAATCCATCTCAAACCCCCATCCAAAAATCCAGAGGCAGCAAATTTGCCCTTCCTGCCTGCGCAGTGCACATAGACAGTTATCTGGCACTCCCGGACTGGGTGCAAACATGGAAATATGTAGTGTGGGAAAGGGAGCACAGAGGAAAAATTGGGGGACACTCATATCTCACTGTACATTAGCATGAGGGGAAAAATAACAAATTAATGTCTGGGACAGAATCTCAGATACAGGTGGATAGTCTCCTTTCTTTGCATCATTGTGAGAAGTCCGGACTTCACACACATCATAGAGGAGTTGATTGGATGGACCTTTGGAGATTGCCTAGTGCAGTCTCGCACTTCAAGCAAGAAAGCTGTACTTGTTTGAGTCTGGAAAACCTCCACATGTAAGACTGTTGGAATTTTAGGAAATAAACCAATAAGTCCTTTTTGAGACTGTGGTATTTTCCAATAAATGATGCCATCATCCTGGGGAAAGGTAAAGTAGTAGCTCCGAGGACAAAAGAGATGTCAAAATGGGCTAAAATGAAGTTATAAGCAAGATTTGGTATTTAACCTGGGCTTTGAGCTTTGTGTGCAATCAGAAGGAAACAAAAAAGCTCTCTGAAACCCAGAACTTATGCTGCTGTAGGCAGGTTCATTGCAGTCCTGAATGCAGCCCTATAAATTGATGCTATGTTTTCTATAATATGAAAAAAAAAAAAAGTCCAAACAACTCTCCACCGATATAACAATATTTCCAGTCTCTGAAACTATTTTTATATGGTGTTGCCATCACATAGTTATTACCTGTCCCACATCTTTAGAAACCACCAACCATTGTAGGAACTAGATATTGATATTATATGAAAATATGCTTAAATAGACTTTAGGTTGAGTCTAAGGTAGTCCTCCCACATGTTTCCTTTCAATAATCCTTCAATATATGGCATTATCCAAACCCACTATTGAAAATAAAATTGTGTGTCACTATTGTTTCCACAAAGTTATGAATCTGCTGTGCAATACCCTTGTGATGAAACATCACTTCTCTTGTTTTATTGACCAGAAATGCCGAAGTATAGAAAGATTAAGATCAAAACTCTCCCATAAATCTAAGTGCCCAAATCAAGATATTTTCAGTGTAGCTGAGATTTTTACAGATCTCAAAGTGATCAGAGTGAGGGGCTGTCAGCATCTCTGCACAGGGAGGTCCTTGGGGAAAAGGATACACACTGCTTTCTCATGGAAACTGGCCTAAATGACTTGCTGGCCTTCACGAACAAACTCTGCACAGGCAGAACTTAGTTTTCCAGGCTGCCATTCAGTCTCCTAAGTGGCGGTGAGTCTTTATTCCTCTCATGGCTCCCTGTCATGTTGACTGCACACCTTCCAAACTCTGCAACAAATGAGGCAGGGGCTCTGTACGTAGAAGCTGTGTTAATTACATAGACCTGAAAGCCCTGTGGAAATTAACATGTGATCTTATAACGATTTGCTGTATCATAAAATATATGCCCTGATCCAATAAATCACTTATGAAAGTGCTTAAGTTTAGCCCGTCATCCCAAATCAAGCTTCAAGATCAACCTTGACTCTGGAATGACATAAATGAATTGGTCTGGAGCCTTAATGTAGTCTTCTTTGCATGATTTACTTTATTTTTTACAAAATAAACAGGGGGTAAGGGTAGTTTCAGAAGTTGTGTCATGCAGTACCCTATTGAACTGGCCACAGGTCTTTGGCAGAAATGGAAAATGTAGAGCTGTGGCAGAGCTGAGTTAATGAAGTACCTGCAGTATTTGTCTGTGAAGACCAGCCACTGGTGAGGCTGAGACAGGTTTCACCAATGGTATTTTAAGATGTTTGCAATAGGAGATGCACAGACACTGTGTTTGTGAGCACTGCTGTAAAAGGTGGTCTCTGACATGCCATTTGTGCGGCATGTGGTGCCTCCTCCCTAATTCCAACACCCGCTTTCTGGTGGAGCACTGGCAGGTGGCCTACAGACAGCAAAAAAGAAATGAGCAGTAGTGTCTGCTCAGGCTGACCTGGGACAAGTTCGACCTCGGAATAAGGCAGTAGTGGCTTTGCAGTCATAACCTCGTGATGGTCTCCTTTGGGCTGACATTGGGAGGGAAATATTCCCTACTGGCTAGAAGACCCATCACCCTTTGCTCCTGCCTGTCTTGTCTTTGCTCTTGCCTGCCTGTGGCTACCCTGAATTTCTCATTTTTTTTTTCCAGTTCCTCAAGCCCTTCACTATATCACTACCATCTCCTCTTTTTTTTCCCCATCTCCCCATCCCTCCCCAAGCAGGGCAGTATGTCCCATAAGCACAGCCAGAGCACAAGATTGTTCCAGAGACCCCCGGCAATGGCACCGACCGCAGCAGTGTGTACAGCCTGGAGGTGAATGAACCGTGTTCCCTACGTGCCAGATCTTCTGTGAATCTCATTGCAAATTCTGAGAGTATTTGGTGGCCTATGACTTGGCCATGTTTGGGTGAATTTTCAGGGGAACAGTAAAACAGTGCAAGTCTTTGGCTTTGCGAAAGTTGTCCCTGCGGGATCTGACACCTTAAGTCAAAAGAGGGGGGCACCAGGGATTTTCAAAAAATAATTAAACCCGTTTTTTAACATAAGAAAAGATTTTAGGAAAAAGAATTATTATTAGACCAATTAAAATGAATAATAAAATAAAGAAACAGGCTTTGGGCATGTAGCCCTTCATCACTTTTCAGCTTCTAACTGTATTACATACCTGACACAGTAAAAGCCCTGTTGCTGCTTTAATATTCTAACATTAAAAAAAAACCCCACTTTATTTTCCCTACCATCAATCTGAAAAATAGTTAATTTTTTTGTGCTGAATTCTCCCAAAAATTAGCTCTGACATAAGCACTCAGGATTCAGCCAGCGCAATTACAAGTCTGCAGAATCCTAAGTGACAGAAAACAGGGTTTTATACTGGAAGGCGTTAGGCATCCCTACAAACACAGGGAGAGAGAGAGAAAAAAAAGAAAACGAGAGGCAGAGGGAACATATGTTGTAGACAATCCTGCCTCCCGTAAAACTGCTGTTGAGTCAAGTAACCTGTTTAAAAACAATGTATTCCTCTAACTACAGCCACCTGGCTTGTAATTATAGTCCTCATTAGAAACTGCTACAGGTCTTGAGTGATTAGTTATTGTTTATAAACTGTTCAACTGTAGACCACCTGTTTTCATATACTACTGCACCTTCTTCTTGCCTTGCTGCATCATATCTATTAATAGAAAAGCACCTGTTTCCTGACAGTGCAAAACCAGAGATAAACATGTATATATAAGCAGCTGGGGGAAAGGTCTTTGTGAAGGGCAACCAAATATATTTGTTGCTATTAAGCTGTCTCTAGTAGCACTTAGTGCATTTGATGAAGTTGCCCTGCCTCGCGTCTTGCGTGTACGTGTAGACTCCCCAGCAAGTGACGCGATGCTCTTGGAGAACATTTATAATTAGCCCTCAAGAGATTGGGAAATCCGGAGAAATAAAACATGAGATTTGAATCCTGGCACTAATTGCTAAAGAGTTAAATGCTCCTACATGCAACGCACCCAACGCAAAAGGAAAGGTGAGCGGCACGACAGTGCGGATGCGGGAGGTGAGGCATGAACGCCGCTTGCCTTAAATAAACACAAGGATCACTGCAGCCCCACTGGCAAAGGCAAAGAGGAGGCACTGATTTTCTTAAGGCGATTCAGTCATGTAGACAACAAACTCATGCTCCAGCTAAAATATTGCAAGCCAAATTCTGCTCTGAGTCACACTGACTTCAGCTGATTTATTCTCAAACCCAAACAATGTAACTGAGAGCAGGATTTGGCCCCTACACCACTAAACTACAAATAGTTATCCCATTGTTAGATTTCATATATGTCCATGAGTGGCATATAAGATTTTTTTATTATTTTTTGGGTAAAAGACTGAGTTGTCTACCTGGTTTTAAACTAAAAGGCAGCTCTGCCTCCAAGACTGTCACTCCGGGAGAGTGGACACATGAGCGGAGAGGAAGAGCTAGGGGCACCAAGCTGGAGCAAGCGGCAGCGCAGCAACTCAGTGCGGCAGAGCTGACTGTGCGCTGGCAGGGGGGAGGCGGCAGGCTGTGCGATGTGGGGGGCACGCCGAAACCAGGACGCCTTCAGCCTGGCTTAGACAAGGGGAAATGGGACCCTTTTGCAAAGGGATGAGATCATTTTTTGGGACTGCACTGGGTGTTTACAACACTTTAAATCCCAGGTGATGTCAGGGGCAGTGGGAGTTGCCATCCTTTAATTTAGTGGTGAGAGATGCAACCTTCCTAGCTTCTCAGAAGCCCTTTCTGTGCTCTGTTTTAAGCCTTAATCCTTATCCAGTGTCATATTTGCTCCGGGGTTTGCCAATATGCAACACCACAGCCCACTGCAGTGGGCCTCCTCCATTGGCTGGCGTTGTATGCAGGAGTCCCCAGGCTCCCCGTGTGCTGACTTTCTTCTCCTTACGAACCAGACCAAAAGCTGCCTGTGCTTGGGACCTACAAGTGTATCCCAGAAAGACAATAATTAGTTTTCTGATTAGAGTTTTTAGAATTTGCTGATCATCCTTAAGGACACATTATTGCTCATAGGCAGTTGGTTTTGTTTAGTCATTTATTGGGTAACTGATAGTTTCCAATATGAGATGGCACATCATGAAATATTAGGGGATAACACAGTCTCGACAGAAAGCCAGGAAAGTTTTCTGTATTAAGACACAGTGGCATGATGAACAACCTAGTCATCACCCTGTGTTCCCACACAGCAAATGTTAGGCACCTGTGCATAGCAGTGAATCATCTTATTGGTTGTTTATTCATGACTGAATATGTTCCCAGACCTATTTCTCAGCATTTGACCATCTCCAAGGCTCCTTTGCTCACTGCTCCTCCTTGGGAACAAAATAGAACTTTCACTTTATATGAAAAAGGCACAACTAAACCCACCAAAATTATGTAACTAAACTGGGAAGAACTTATTTCTCTGCTCAATATTTAAATGATAGTAATGTTCCCCATCATTATTGCAAGGATCCAATAAAACCTAACCTCTATCAGAGCCTCAGGATGTCCAACATCAAACCTGTCCACCCAAAGTCCCCCAAGTACACTGAGCCACCAAAGGATTTACATACATTTGGCAGAATGAGTGGCACATAATTTGGTATCCTAGAAATTCAACAGTGGGACTGAGATTTTTCTGGGTACCGGATCATCACAGTCTATCCTTTTGTTGTTTTTCAGGTGTGGTTTTGTTGAAACTTGTAGGCTATGAAGAGTTGTCAGGGGGGCTACGCAGCCTTTTACAGGCAGATGTTAATGAGACGCTTTCTGAGGTTATATATATTAATTTGGGCTCACCACTGCTGTCTCTACTCAGCTTTGTGACTAGCGGATCACCCAGTAAGCAGAGTGGGTTGTTATTAATTGCAAAATACTGTGTAGGTACACTGTAAATAGCTCATGGCGGCAGCAGTGATAGATTTTTTCTTTTATATATGCTTACCTGAAGAAAAATATCACATGAAAGGAGCATAATTCAATAAAAAGGGAGGCAATAGATTGTGCAAAAGGAAGATGATTCAGCTGGGCCCTAGCAGCTGCGTTCAGCCCCACATCGTATCACAGCACAGGGCAATAACTGTAGAGTAGCACAGGTGCCTGATGGCTCCTGTTAGAGACCAAACTGTGCTCATCCATCACCCTTCCAGGGTTACCAGGGAGCCCCGTCGATTGCACGTGAGAGGCTTGGACATTTCGATTAGACACGGGCTTCTTCTAAGCATTCAGTGGCTGCTATGCCGTGCGATCCTTGGGGAGCAGCTCGGGCAAGGGGGGTCTGGGTTGGGTGAGAAGGTGCCAGGCTCCACAGTTAGACATGCCAAGAGCTTTGCAGGGCTGAGCTACCTACCAGTCTGACTCCACCTTGAGGGGGATTTCACTGGCAAAAGCCTAAGGACTTTTGAGGTTCCTATTTTTGAAGTGAACGGCTAGATTAGTCTATGCTGAAAAATAGAAAGACAGATCATCTGCCTTTTTCAGAGCAGTACTTATGGCCCTGTGTAAAAATAATCACATTCCAACCTTTGCCTAAAAAAACCCACCCAAATAACCCTCCAAACATAGTTCTCAATCATAAATGCATTTTAGATTCTTAGGGTTTTTATCTATTTCCTCTTCCAAATATGGGAAACAACTGTTGCAATGACAACATCCTTGTGCTGGACCAGTAGTAAAAAAATGAATAAATAGAAATAGTTACCTATTTATTGTCCTACTACAGCTTTTCTGCTAGTGTTTCGGTAGATATTTACACAGTTCAGTATCTAGCAATAAGAGCGTGTCAAAAACAAAACCCAACAAAAGACTGAAGGGTTACAGAGCAGCACAAAGGGGTCTCATTTTAAAGTGACTAACCCAGTTGATTTCAATATGAGTTTGGAAAATAATCAAAAGTTCTCAGTTGTGAAGAATTGGCAATAGGGTCTGCAGGAAGCACAGATCTTCCTTGCCCAGTGGGTTACCGCGTGTTTAGAGAAATCAGAACTTTTCTGAGCTGGTGCAACCTCTCTCTTTGAAATCTTTTGCTTGCTGTTTCTTTTTTAAAGGTGTTAAAGAAATATGACTGTAATTAACAACTGACAAAAATATCTGGGCTTGAACTGAAGTGGGAAATCACAGAGGTTACTTATTTCCTCATGCTTTTACCATTTGTTCTCTTTTCTCGAGGAAGTTGAAAGACCTGAGGTTCAAACTTAATAAGGCCCCATGCCGTTTCTAAGAGTATTTACAACGTGCAAAAAATAAGCCAGCACATTTCTTATATTTAAATTTGTTTTCAGTCATCTAAGCTATTACACAGTATGCCATCCCTAAACCTTTTGTAACAAGCAGTAAATGTTTCTCAGACAAGGGAAAGAATGATGTGTTCAACTGCTCTAGCTGCTTGAGCCCGGGAAAGCGACAAAACATTGGTGTGCACGCAATCCCCACATCCCAGTTTGTTTCAAGATGATGAAAATGGAGCTGGCTCCATCTCGGGGCTCATGCTTCGGATGTCTTGCACTGGGAGGTAGCCCCTGGGGCACCCCACAGGTGGGTGGCAGCAGCTTCCTTCGACAGCTGAAGCTTCGCAGTGCTGTGGAGGAGACAACGACGTGGGGTTTATTAACTTCAGTTACTTAAAATTTTCTAGGATCTGCCCTAAGCCCTTTCGGTTTAGTGGGAAGCCTTCAGTTTCTAGCGGTGGGGAATGAGCTGAATTCATCCCAGTGCTCGTTGTATGTCACCTGCTCTAGAAACCGTCAGGAGTTCAGTTTTAGCATGACTAAATTCTGGCCTGTGCCTGAGCGTAGTGTGTTATGGAACAAACCAAACCAGCTCGGATCCTGGAAACTCTCTGGATGCAGTAGTACAGAGCTCTGCTGAGCCACAGATGCAAAGCAAATTCATCAGCGTGGGGCTTCGTGTGTGTGATAACCAAGCAAGCTGAAATGAGCTCTTGTAACATGTCCTCACATATCCTAAATAAACAGCATTACAGAAACCTTCCCAGGGAATCTGTGTTTTGGATCCCTTCTAATTCTGGAGAGACTTTATCATTTTAAGCAATTACACATGGAAGAAATGCCTGAAGGTCTCAGTGACACTCATTAGTGTTCTTTGGATGGGATATTGGGGAAAACTAGTTTTGTTTTGTCTAAATTCCTTTTGCAAACAAACCTTAGCACCTACAAACACCAAATACACCCATGTCCATCAGAGAACCGCTGGAACGCAGATGAGACATTTGGTCCACTGCTCTACTGAGTCACTGTAAAAATAACCCCACCAAGAGCAGCTGACCAACGCTCACTTTCATGTCAATCTTTTCTTCTTTTTTTTTTATTAAAAAAAAAAAGACAACCCAACCCTAAAAAATACATTTTAATGGAAACGCGCAGATTGAGAAGGGTTCTTAAGGTGGGAGATCCAAGTCATTATTAAAAACCCTAAACGGTTACGTGGACACATATTTGCTATGGAAACCTTGGAAACAACATAAACATGAATCATGTTTAAACTGAGTGGGCACAGAGTGGTGCGAAGGGTCCTGTTTGCCAGCCTGAGCTGGATGAGTGTCGCTCGCCATACACACAGGACACTCGATAGGGAACATGCCTCAGGGCTCGCCACGGCCAAGGTCGCATTACCATAGACACAGCATCTGGTTAATGCGCAATAGGGTGTTATGAAGCAAAATATGCTTCTCCTCAGCTCCAGTGCTGCCAACAGTGATTATTTTTTCTCATAATATCATGTTTTCTAATCAACCAAGTGAACCTCCAGCCACTGGGCAGTTATGCAGCTGCAACTGGGCTGTGTGTAAGTAAAGTCCTTTTAGAAGCATAAAGAAAACAATCCCAAAATAACTTCTAACAGGCATTCTTAATGTCTGCCTGCATTTACCGCTTCTTTTTCTGGATTTGTCTCTGCTCTTCCCAGTATATTGGCCAAGATGGATTCCGAACCTGTTTGACTGCTTCTTAGCTTTCACGGGTTGTCCTGATGAACAGACCTGAGAACTGCTTGCAAGAGTTTCATTAGAAACTCTTTGTGTTTTCTTTAGAAAACAAGGCTATTTAATTTCTCATTTTTTTAATTCTAGAAAAAAAGACCTTCACATTCTTGTTATGTCTTCCTTCAGTCAACCACCTTTATTCTTTTATTCTTTGTATATTCATTTAACTGTCTTAGTATCTAAGAGAGAGCCATTCAGCTTGAGACTGCTATCCTGAAAACCACCTGGCAAGATTTTCAGATCAAAGGGCTGTGGATTCAGATAAACATCCAAAATATTGTATCTGCTATCACTCATATGACTACTTGTGGATACAGATTCTCCAGCCATGGTGTGATTCCAGACTGGAAACTGATTTCTAAAGTGGCTCAATACTCTTTGATATTTATCATCTCAGTTATTTCCAGCAATATACAATATTGGCCAGAACAACATGTGCACAGGGATCTGTGGAGCTGCAGGTATTAGGCACTCAGAAGAAACAGTCCCTGCATGGCTTCAGAGTAAAACGACCAGATTGTTTATTCTTTCGGATATCCAATTCTACAAACTTGCTTGCAGGTTTTCTATCATTTGGTCAGTTGGTAAATTACAAAGGGTTATAGAGAGCCGAAAAGTTGTCCTAATAGCCAAGCATGGGTCAAAGATAAGATGTCCCAGATCCCAACACTCAGAATAAATTAGTGTCCTTGCTCGCTCTGTGGTTCTAGATGACCTGGGACTGTGTCTAAACATCAGAAATTCTGAAGCAGAAGGTTAAATAACCTGCATATTGTTAGTGCTATTTTTTCCAGATCTATAGCTTGTTTCATTTACTCACTGAAATCACAAACACTTTTTGGATGTAGTGCATATTTGCCACTTTTCTAATTTAAAGCCTAATCCTCCACGTCTGTAGGACATGTTATTTGGTTTAGAGTTTAATGAGAGAACAAACTATTGCTTTTGAAAGATGAAAAGGAAAATTTTAAAAAATGAAAATTATGAGTTGATAATTTAAAAAAGAGCCATGGCAAACAGTTCTTATAGGCATTCTGTAAGTGTCGAAAACAACCAGAAAATGAGATGTACCGTTCCTTGTGTGCTGGGATGTCTCTCATTGAATGCAATGGGAGGTGCAGTAGTTGATTAAAAGGAAACTTGGAGGACCATACCAAGAGTGAAGAACAAATAATTCTTCATGCTATGAAACCAATACTTTTTCTATGGGTTTATGATCTGGGTTTGGGCTCCCAGTTGTTTTCTGTGATGCTTCTCAGGGTTACACTCTCCCTGTAGCTTTTCCCTCAGCTGGGACACGATGTTTCCTCTGCTGTTTGCCTACTTTTATGAAACAATATTATAGATATTCTTCTCTTCTGATTTGGCTAAAACTGACCAAAGAATGAAGCTGTTAAAAGGAAAGGAAAGAAATAATGGCTAGTTTCCCTTTGCTTAAGAATATAGACTAAATAATTAAAACAAGAGAAGAAAAAAGCAGCATTAAGACTTGTCAGAAGCAATTCATACATTCAAAAGTGGATGGAAATTAATCATAATTTGTTCCTTACAGAAGTAAGGCCATGCTGGGTCAGGCCATTTAGCTCTGTCTCCTGTCTCTACCTGTGACAAGTGAGAGAAGCTTGCAGGAAAGGTCTGACTTTGGGCAAGGCATGTGGGGACATTTCCCAGAGGACTCTGCCCCACGCCTTTGAGCTAGAGGGTCTATTCATATCATTATGTTTAATAGTGCCCGATGGACTGTTCTTCTAAGTTGTTTTTTATAGCTATGAAACTTTTGGCTTCTGCTACATCCCTGTGACTCCACAGTTTAACTACTCACCATTTGAAAAAAATACTTTACTTTCTTGGTACCTTATACTGTGGGAATGCAAGTGGAAACAGCATGAAAACGGGGACATTCTTATTCTCTAATTACACTGTACCTGTCAGAGAAAGTCCTGAAGGCAGGGAGCTGAACTAACAAAGATGTCCCATACATTCACTCTCATGATAAGTCTCACAAACAGTTCGGGGGTAAAATTGTCATAATACCTGTTTGAGCTTTTATGATAGTGGAAAGAATGAGTAATTGAAAGTCTCGTGAACAACAAATGGATATAGTCTTCAAGAATGTCTTTTGGACTTCCATTTGGTTTTGTTTTTTTCTTTATCTTGTTCAGAAATCTAGATTTTAAGTACACATAAGGGGGATAGTCTGGTTTTCAGCTTCTCTGAGTGGGTCTGAACCATGGCGTCGTGGTCTCCTCACCACTGAAGGACGTTCAGTTAAATAACACTTTTTAAAGACATTTTAGAGAGAAAGAACAACCCCTACTATCAAACTAGGAGCTGATAAAACCTCAGGTTATGAGGATGAGACATCTTTTTGAAGAAAGTAGTATAAGTTCAGAATTCCTATAAGCTTCTCTACGTGTGAGTAATTTACTCTGAAGTCCCTTTAAGCATATCCTAATAGGCATTAAAAGTGGAAGCATCTGAATTTCAGCATTTATAGGTAAAGTCAGTGTTCATTTAGAACACATAAACATGGTAAAATAAACATAAATCAGTTTTGGACATGTACTTTACCGCATGAGCTGTTTCAGACTCTCCTGATGATTAAAGCCAGAATGTCTAACTGCATTTGTTCCAGCAGTTCCTCATGGACGATAACTTGCAAAGCCTTGGTTGGTCACTGTGGTGTAAACACACCTAAGTTCCCAGTGAAAGTGCTCTTTATGCCCATCAAAAAATATTTGTGTGAGGCTGCTTACTCTGCTTGAACAGCACTTACTAAGCATGGAGAAGTCATTGAGGTAGTATATTTCAAATGATATGACATTTTTAGATGGAGAAAAGCTACTTTAGCTATTTTTTTTTAAATATTGCTTCCTACTGTCTCTCTAGAGATGGATATGAATTCCTCTTCCATACTAGCATTTGGAGTATTGCCAGCTGTTGCCAACAAAACATATTCTTCTGCATCCCTTTCTGGAAGGGCTTGGAACCCAAAAGTTGCTGACTCCATGCCCTCCCTGTATGGGAGAATGCCATTTCTTACAGATTATATACACATTTTTACAGGCTGCAGTCTTTATGGAGACTTTTCCCAGTTATGCCCCAAATTATCTGGTCCATTAAAAAAAATTCACATTAGACATTCCTTACTTATCTCCATGAGATTATATGATGCATACTACAATTTTCCTGAAGGTGGTCACATTTCTGATGGGTTTATTAATTTGTGTTTATTGTAGGTACTCTGGTATAATGTTTTATCTTAATTAGTATTTTTATGCCCACTATATTAAGTACGTATGTGGCCAGTTTTTTATGCTGCATATCTTTCTACTGCAACTAAGGTTTAGTGTTTTACTTCAAGAAGGAAAATTTATAATCAAATTAAAAGTAATTACACACACATTTTGCTTCAAGAACAAACTATATTGCATTAGCATGAGATGATATTTTAGGTTCAAATCCAGAAATTCTTAGTCTAGTAAGTCTCCTGTTGACCTCTGTATGATATCAACTAGCCTTAAATTCTTTGGATAAAATCTGAACTTTATTTTTCTTTGCAGAAAGGAAAGCTTCTTCCTGGGCATTCACTGCACATAGAATTTCATTCTCCTCTTTTTAGCAAGATATGTTTTGTTAGTATAAGACTGGTAAATATGCAAAAATAGTAACTATTTCCAGAGTAATTATTTTGCGTTTTAGATGTGGGACAAGATTCTGTTACCCATTGTCAGACTCAAAGAAGTATTTAATTTTTTGAGTGAGCTGCTTAAAATCAGGTCCAATAGGAGTAGCAAAGCTCTAAAGCACTGCTTTTTTTGTTGACACAAGAGAATCAGGCTTTGCACTTGTTGGTTCTCCAGGGTGGACACCTATATAATTAAATGGCTACTGGCTAATATTATTTGCAAATTTATTCAGAGAATACTTTTCAGCTTCAACACATACTAGATCTTTTTTCTCTAGGATATGTATTTCTGTGCTGGGTAGAGGTAAGATTTGTTTTAATCTGATATTTTCACTCTTAAAAAGCTTAGAAAATCCTGGTGTTTTCACTATATGTTTTTCTTCTACTCTGCAAATGAAGTTGCTGGTTGACCCTGCCTGCTTGGAGCAATGTCTTAATCTTGGATAATTCCAACCAGTTGAATGGAGTTACCCTCAATCAGCCAAAAGAGAACAAGTATTTCAGTGTTTCTCCCTTAGTTTTAAACTTCTAGTTTTGACATCGGCTTCTTGAGCTGGGCGCACTGCATTTGCATTCAGCAAGGGCTGGTGCAGAAGCCCTTTAGTTTGTAAGCTAGCAGTTCGGCTCGCAATGAGAAGTGAGTTGTAAATTACCCACCACAGAGTTGCTGAGTCACTTGAATGCTTCAGACCGCTCTAAATGCAAGATCCAGTGGGGCTGCTGAATTATCCTAGGCTGTTTTTCAGAAGATCCTTGTGTCACGATCTCATTCTAAATATGATTTTTTTTCTTGATAAGTATTTAATTTGAGATTTCAGCAGTGAAGAGAACTGAGTAGAGACATTTTAAGTGCTTCTTCAGCTATCATTAGAGACACCAAGTGACACAGGAAAAGATAATGAACATAGAAGGAGCCCCCAAAGCACTTTTAGATCGTTTCTTGAGAGTCAGCAGGCCAATATTGACTTTGATTAAGCACTCACTTTGGTCCCATTAGTTTGGCAAACTGTGAAACAAAAGTGAGCATCCTCTCCAAGTTGATTTTGCATAAACTCTTTTACAACTTCACTTCTGAACTTCTTTAGAACATCTCTAGCTTGGGGTTTTTTTTGTTTGTTTTGGTTTTGTTTTTTTTTTTTTATCCTCAAGAAAGATGTCCTTTTAAGTCTTTTAACGAATCCGTAATCCAAAACTAACAGAAGCTTTTAAGACATGGCACTTAACAATTTTGGTTTGTGTCTCAAAACTGCAGAGGAAAGCGATGATACATGTTTCTTCCTCATGAGTTTGTGTTTCTGTGGTTTAATTGCCAGATTTAAAATCAAAGGACTAAGTTTCGATGTGATTTTCTGGGGTTATAGTTATATACACCTATATATTATAGTTATATACACTTCTGAAATTGTCAGCCAGTTGTCAGGAACAGGGTCTTTCCCTTGTGCCCCTTTGGTGTAAGTTTGAGTCTTGGCCATTGGTGTGTAGCTGTCATGAGAGGCCATGGGAAACTTGACAGAGCCTATGCAGATTTTTTATTATAAGACCCACAAATGCACGTTTAACTTTTTTTTTTTTTTTCTCCCAACAATGACCTAAGAAAGGCAGCGGGCTCTTGTCCCTTTAGATGGCTATTCAGCTGTGTGTGGGGTTGGAGACATATCACGACAAGCCTTGAGCTTCTGGTGGTTTGTTGGTGTTGATAAAAGAGGAGCTCGCTGCAGCTGGGATCACCATTGAGGAGCACCGAAGAAATCCAGTGAATGCAGAGCCTGTTCATTGTCTAAAAGTAGATGCTTCAAGTTTGGGGGGAGGTCATTATAGAGATGAGGGATTGTGAAAATGTTTCCTTTACCCATGAGGGAACTCTTTCCCAGACTCTGCTTTGACTAGACTCTCTTAATTAATTTTCTATTTATCTATTCTGTAAATCTCTTTGGGCCATAAAGTGGTCTAGAAGGTACCCAAATAGTTTTCTGCAGCAACTTCCTGTCCTTTATAGTTCCTTCCAGGTTGAGAAAGTCATGGTAATTACCTTTTATTATTTGTATTTCTAGCACATGAGAAAAAGACATGTAAAACATAAACGAACGAAAAGGGTAAAAAAGGATTAATTCGCTATTTCTTAACATCCTTCAAGCCAATTAGCAATAGGTCCCAAGAACAGACAACTGACAGATTGGCTATAATTGGCAGCATTTTATGTGGCAGTTTGCTACCACTCTTCTGCTTCACCTGGAAAGTCTCTGAAGAGGGTACGTCGCTGAACTGACGTTGCAGCAGTCCAAGATCATGTCCATCACAGTTTCTGTTTAAATTAATTCCATTCAGGAAACACCGTACATATTATTTCACATATGCTTGGCACTATGTCCCACCAGAAATACGTATTAATGCATTGCTAAATATTTTATAATCAAACAATGTATTATCATAAATAAAAGTGGAAAGTAGGTTATTTCTTATCCCAGTATTATAATCAGAAATGCTCAGATCATTGTAGGGGTGGATTAATTAGCTCTGTCGAGGCGCTGAGTCCAAGGTATTGTCAGATGTTTTTTATCTTGGTATCTTGTTTTCAAGCCTTAAAGGTAATCCACAATAAGGTTTATAGCTCCATGTATCTGCTAACGTTAAACACATATAGACACAAACACACTTCCGTGCACACACACGTATAGTCACATACGTGCAGGGATGCGTGAGTGCAGTGACACACACAGAGGGTAGGCACACAGCGCGTATAGATTTCTACATGAATTTGACATTGATTTCTGGGGTAAACAAATGGTTTTAAGTCTTTGCTTGCCCAAAGCTAGATCATAATATTCTGCATTTCAAAGTGTCCGAGTACCTTTAAAGTGATAGCTGCAGAGTCCCTCAAGGCATAAAGCAGATAAAACCTTCTTTTAAAAGTATTTTGCTCACCTTTGTAAAAAAAGGAACTTGGGGTTTATTGAGTGCAGGAAAGCCTCATTCCCATAGTAACCAGTGCACGGCTGATATTGATCAGCGGAGTCAAAGGCAAAACCTACTGACAGGAATAAAGAGCAACTATTTCTTATTCTCATATGTATTCTTCCTGGAGTTCCTGTAGGTAACCGATACCACAGGCGTGGAGCGCTCTCTGGGAGCGGCCGTGCTTTCCGTTGTGTCATTAACACACAACGGGGCTCCTTATCCAGAAGAAATGCTCCGAGTGTGCCTGATTTTTTTTACTAGATCCTGCAGTCTTTTCTCCGGCAAAACTCCCCTTGATTTCAGAAGGACTTCCCTTGAGCAAGGTGGATGCAGAATTGGTCCCTTTGTCTTGAAGGAGCATGGCCAGCCTCTGAAATCTCTTCAGGGTTATATTTTCTACCTCAATTAATAAGACCTTATAGGTTTTTAAAGTTCCTCTTCTTTGTTCACCATACTTGTGGCACGTGTGAGATCTGATAAATTAACATTTGCAATCGTGCCTGATCTCTCTTTAATGATTTCATTAGGTGTTAAATATGAGGCTTAGCGTCCTTTTTATGTTAAGGCACTCCTTTTTGAACTGCAGAGCTTCACAGAGAAGATCTTTGAAACCAAGAGCTCATGAATTATTAGCATTCAGTACAATGCATATACATACCTTAAATTCTCATCATGATTAGATCATTCCCAGAATTGACAAGTCTATAAAAATGAAGAAAGGGGACCTGTGAGAGCTGTGCAAGGAAAGATATTTTGTAGAACATGATATCACATAATAAAGAATAAATTCTCTCAAGTCTGATAGTTTTACAAGGTTTTACATACTCCTAGGCAGGTAATAATCTTCCTTAGTTTTTCTGGACTTGCAAGGAGCTTTAACATTTTTTCCTGACAAAACTGTTAGATAACAACTGAGCCAAAATTAAATAACCCCAAAAGTCTTCCTCTCTAATCCCTTCTGTGCATGCTTAATGTTTCGTTCTCCCACTTCAATTATGCCATCTGCATTATGTCTTTCGCTCCCCACTCGAAAAGTTGTTAAAACGAAAAGCCTCTTTCAGAGCGTCACAGCTCCATTATGCAGGCCCATACCTGTGCTGGCAGCATGCTCTTCTTCTCACCTCATATTGCCTTTTGCCTGGGAAAGAGATCCCCGCGGTGCATATCAAACTGGAAACTGAAACAAAATTAAGCTGGTATGCAGGAGGTGGAGTAGGTTATGATAAAGGAGCAGAAAAGATTCTGGGAAGACTTTTTAACTTAGTTCTTTGGGCCAAAACCCGTCAGGCTTAACGGCTAGCGCTAGTCATGTAGACTGAAATTCTAGCCCAGTGAAAATCAATGGCATGGTTTGACTCTAAATCCTAAATAAACCGAGGTAGCCTGGTTTCCACAGGTGTTGGGAACACACCGCTGTCACCGACTCCAGATGAGCATTCAGATGTCAGATTACTCGCACCGATTTTAAACCGTTGGGTTTAGACCACTTCGTTTCCTGCAGTAATCCACCCCTGTACAAGGTGTCATTGAGACTTTTCCTAAGATCTCAGCTGAGAAGCAGATACGCTAGACATTTTTGAGAGAATGTATTGGATTTCCACTAGAATCAGTTCTTCAAACTGATAATGAGTAGCACTCACCAGGCTTTTATAAATTCTAGGAAAGTTCTTGACTGTCAGAGGACCCACTAGGAAAGATTCACTCTGAGGAATTTACTATTATTTGAAAAAGGATATAGTATATTAATTCAGAAATAATTTAAGAACAAGTTTTGGAAAGATGTTTTAAATTTGTACCTTTTAAAACCACCAATGTAAGCAGTAGTTTAGTCCTCTGTTTCATATCTTTTCATTAAAACCTGTTTTCAGTTTATTTCTAGCTTACAACTGTAACACATAATATGTCAGCCTGACACCCCATATGATTTGAAAATTTTAGGAAAAAAACCCATGCATAATATATATTTATAAACATACATATACTTCAGGTTAAATCGTGCACCAAAATGCAGAACCATTTTTCTCTGACTGGCTTACAGAGCTGTACTCTGGAGACCATTTTATGTTTAATTTAAAATGGCTGCAATATTCAACATAGAAAACCGACTGCTGTTTACAGCATTTGCAGTCACAGTCTTTCCAACAAAATATATAATCCGGAGTTTAGTTTTTCTGGATTTCTGGATGTTTTTGAAACCTTGGCTGGAGGTTTCCCTTCCATGACATTATTGTGACAGAGGCATTACGCACTGAGCAGTGATCTGTGCATAACAGGGCCATCTTGAGCATTTGCACGACAGTCGGAAAGGTTCTGGAGAAGGATGCGCTGACACAAAATAGTGTTCTGGGGACCTTCAGTGCCATTATCTTCAAATGATCCATAGTCATTAGGAAGGTCTCCTGGCACTACTAGGATGAGTTTCTTAGAGGAAAAGAAGTCTCCTGTGTCATTCAATGCTATCATTTAAAGCTCACTTTCACTTCTGGTGCCCTGAGAAGTTTTAAGTTAGCATGGTTTCGTTCGAAACATCCTGCAGTAGTAGCTGTCAGCTCTCCCTCCTTTTTGAGAATGGTTTAAAAAAAACTTCAAAATGGTTCTTGCAATTCTAAAAAGTGTTAACTGAGTGATAGGAGGTTAATATTTTACCGCAGACAGTTCAGAAGTAAAATTAGACTAAAATCTCAATATTACTTTTCTGTCACGAACAATTTAAATATTTTCCATCGTATTCTGTCAAAACCTGTC
This sequence comes from Ibidorhyncha struthersii, assembly GCA_013398815.1. NCBI lineage: Eukaryota > Metazoa > Chordata > Aves > Charadriiformes > Charadriidae > Ibidorhyncha > Ibidorhyncha struthersii. Next base: position 1,306,290 of record VZSZ01004922.1, read on the forward strand.
TCAATACAGAAGCAAAAAGACAATTTGAAGCTGATTATCTAGAGGAAGGTACAGAAGAACAACAAGAGCACAGTTCTTACAGCATTGGCACCCAGTACAAAATAATAATCTAGTGGCCTGTGATTTCCCAGCAGATACTAAAGGCCTTCCAGCACTCGCAGAGACGCAGCCAATGAGGCGCAAATACCATCGATACATGCCATCGTGGATGGCAAAAACCCTTACTGCAGCCAAAGGTGGATTGGCAGAACCATGCTGGAAATCCTGCAGGGGGGGAAAAAAAGGGCGACAGGGGACTCTGGGGACTACGCCTGTCCAGCTCCCAAACTAATCAAATTTGATGGTGTGGGAGTCGGAGCATGAGACATCTTACAAGACACAGCATGGGAACAGGACTGAGTACATTCAGGGTACCAACACTAAGCAGGAGAGAAGGGTCCTTACCCACCAGCAAGGAAATAAGGCCATGGTGAGAAATAATTGTGGCACAATCTATGGTTCAAAATTTTTGCTTGTTGGAAGAAATAAATTTCTCCCAACTTCCATGGTGTTTAGCCCATGTACGGCCTCCTTTTTCTCTGCATTCTTCAGAGGTCTTTAGTGTCATACAGCCACTAATCAGGTAGTGGGTTCAACTGGGTTTTTAGGAAACCTCACAAGAAATAGGTTATACAACATCACAGCAAAGAAAGGCAAATTATTTTCTCTTCTCTTGTACACTCTGCTTGAAAGCTAATTTTCAAGTCCATCCTTTCATGTGCTTTACAGGAGATTAAAATGAAATTAGTTCAGGAAGGATACTGCTCAAGATCATTTTAAGATTTTCCAAAGCTCACCAGCTTGTTGACCTGTAAACCACCTTTAGCTGGACAGATGGTAAGTAACAAATTGATCTCAGCCAATAAAAATCTGTCAGAACAATCTGCCGTTGGCAGGTGTCAGATAATTATCTCAATGAATAGATAAGCAAAGTAATAAGCAAATTAGAAGCTCCCATTGTAAATAACAGGAGGAATTTTATTTATTTATTGCAGCCAGCCCCTTGATCACTTGCTGAAAAAAAAAAAGCCTTCCCGATATCAAGGGAAGCTCACTGAAATGTTGTACGGGTTATGGGTGGTGTTACCAACACTAAGATTTTTGCTTTTCAGCACTGCAATTCCTACATACCGCTTCAAGTTTCGGAAAACGACTTGGCTGAGATGTGGCAGAAGTCCATGTCTGAGCAGTTGTATGATACATTGTTGTAGTTGCAGTTATTTTTTATACGGACAAGCTGTCAGGAGCCTATATGCAAACCTGGACCTCACTGCCCTGGGCGCACTAATAAAAAGATGGTCCCTGTCCCAAAACTCTCACCCTGAAATACAAGACAAGAAAATATATAAATTGGGTGTCGATGGGCCGAGGAGAAAAGCACTGTGCTCAGAAAGGCAGCCTTGGAGAACATTGTAGAAGGAGTGCGGAGAGACACAAGGAAGACCGCCATCAAGGCCAGACTACGTAGGATCTTGAGAAGGTTTGGTTGGAGTTGGTGAGTCCAGTTTGGCTGGGAACTGATTTTATATCCGAGACGCACTAACTGCTAAGCCCACCAGCTACAGTGAGGTGGGAGCAGTGTGGTGTGGGTGCTGCGGGTCGGGAGACCACAGAGAAGAAATTTGGGAATATTTGTATTGGCATTCGGGAATATTAAACATCTTAGTAAGGTGTTCCATTTGTTTTGTTATTGGCATCAATGTGGATGTGTATGTAGCACAAGTAATTGGATGGCAAAGAGGATAGTTTCTTTTCTGCCTTTGTAAATGTCCCTGTTTTACCTCCTGGGGATGGGTGTCACAGTATCAGACGCAGAAACTCTGCAAGAAGAGCTGCAAATATTCACTCCAGGTGACAAGAGGCATATTATAAGTTAGGGACTCACCAACCTGCACATGCTGGAATTATTTCCTGTTTTGTTAAACATGCTTAAAAGATTGTCAAAACTCAGTGCATTTCTGTAAGTCTTCACACTGCCAAATCTGGACAGTGCACGGGCAGAAGCAGTAGTGGCCACAAGTGATGAGTCTGTGAGCTTAAATGTTTGCCTGCACATGCACTGCACCCAGATGTACAAGTCCTCCTGGACTGAATGTGTGTCTTGGTGCTTGAGGAAAAAATAGGGTTGGGTTTCAAAAATCCATCCATTAATAAAACCCACCCAAATTACCTTAGAGTCGAACTCCTGGATGGTCTCTCTGAGACCTGGAGAATATGGAGGAATATGGCTCCTCTGCGGCTCCTGCCATGTGGATCGTGTGCAGGACTAGCACGTGCCGGAGGCAAACAATGACCTGGGATGCCCGCTTCCCGCATTCTGAGTGATCTGTGATGTCTAAATGCAAATTTCTGTTGCCCTATAGATATCGAGAGGAGACTAGAATTTTAAATATTTGTCTTAATTATGCTCATTAATGAGGTTAACTTCTTGTAGACACTCTTGTAAGGGAAGTTTGATGGTAGCATAGCTTGTATTACTGAGTTCTGCCAAGAGAAAAGGCCAGATTCATTCCTCTCTTTCCCCCCCCCCCCCCCCCCCCCCCCCTCTCCCTCAC
>VZSZ01004922.1:1308925-1403995 GCA_013398815.1 Ibidorhyncha struthersii
CTGGAGTTACACCATGCATAAACACGGAGCATTAAATCATTGCTTTTACAGCATCAGCTCCCAACGACTGCTGGGTTTCAGGGTGGGAGAGGCCGTTCAGCAAAGGGAGCTGAGGCTGTCTACCCCACGACAGCACACTGCACGTCGTGAGCAGCAGCCAGCAGGGAACGGCTTCCAGAGGCATCAGCAGTCGCTGCTACCGTAATTTATCCTGGCAGGTAACTTTCTAAAACAACACAGGACACCAGACTTTCATGTAGAACTTATTGCTGAGCAAGAGATGAAAGTCTCAGAAATCAAAGCCGCAAAGAGTATTTCAGATCAAACCCCAACTTAAATGGTGCTGTGAGTTTACCTTTCAGTTATGTGTTTTATCTGACTTTGCAAGCGTGTACTCACCCACCGCTGCTCTGCGCCTGTGGCTCAGGTTTTATCTGCTCCTTGGCATTCCCTGAGGGTTTGCTTTGCTTTCTCGGGGTTGGGTCAGGACCAGAAATGCATCTTTTTGTGAGCAACCAGAGGCTAAGCCAGGATAAGCCCCTTCTGCAGGCTCCCCAGCCTCAGCAGGGACAGGGTGAGTGATGGACAGCATGGATGTTGTGTTGTCCATACCCAAAGGACTTTTTAACTAGAAATATATAGGGGCAGATTATGGCTCTTCCCAGTACTTTGTAAAAGAGGAGGGAAAGAGAAGGCTTCCCCATCAGCCTTTACACCCTCATGGAGAGGATTTGCTGTGGCCTGTTAACATGATCCCAGGAAGACATGGCCAAGCGTATGATACCTATGCATGAGGGAAAGTACGTTCGCTGTGTGCAGTGCAGAGATTCGTGACCCATCCCAGTCCCTTCCTGCTCACCATGGAGAATCTCTTTCCACACCGTTCAGGCTTCAGCCGGGGGTTTTAACTGCATGAGAATTATCCTACGTAAATGAGAATTAATTACTCTATTAGCTCAGGCATTTAGTTCTTATTACTCATGATCCTGCCAGGCAAGATCATAAGGACTGACACTTCAGCCTGAGCCCAGGCGGCCAGGGTTCAGGTGGCTTTGGGAAATTTAGGTTTGAACGTTCTGGTTTCCCATGAGTTAACCTCTCAAAATGAATGCTAAATTTGATGCACTTTGGTTTCTTCCTCTAATAAATACAAGCCTATACCCACTTAGACACCTAATTTCCCCTGGTTTCAGAGGGGGTTAGAAGCCCTCAATATTTTTGAATGTCCTACTAGTGGCTGGGGCTTTCAAGGGGATCGTGTGTCTTGATGTCTTCTTTGCAGCGAGACTCCAGCGCCAGACTTTAGAAAAGTATCAGTAACAAAAGCCTTCAAGTTTTGGCATTTTTCATGCTGGCAAGCTATTTTTCAAGGAACAGCTTTCTGGATAAATGGTGGAAAGAACATTTTGTGACTTCTGCTTTTTTTAAAAAAAAAAAAGGAGCTCGGAACAGTTGCTTAAAAATAATAAATGGAGAGCCACAACTGGGGATAGGCACATTTTTGTTTCAATGTTGAGCCTGTTTCTTCTTTCTCAAAAGACAAGAATAAGAAGGGTAATTCAGAAATAAGTACTTTATACAGCTTAGTTTTAAGACGTGGATCTGGCCCATGCCATGTAATAGATATACTTTATTTGGAAGAGCTGGACCATTCTGTCCCCATAATTTTTAGTCTCAAAGAACAAGCATTTCCACAGCTCCTAATTGACAACCTTTGGTAAACAAAAACTAAACTGCAACTTATTTTATTGACTATCCCTTTAGTGTTTGGAATAATCTGTCTGTGACCCTCTTTTTTTTTTTTTTTTTTCTGAACTGAGTTCTTAGACAAGGTCACTTCAGTAAAAATGATAACAAAAATAGACACACAAAATCAAAATATTGCGATATGTGTTTCCATTTAGTCAGGGCAATGCCATCTCACTGGCAACTCCAAAATAATGTTTAAACAAAAAGTTCAAAGCTCCTTTCAACTTGCTGCAGATTTTACTATATATTCTTAATAAACCCTCTTCATCTGCTACTGTTGAAATGTAAGCTTTCAAGCAATGTAAACCTAGCAAAAGCCTTTATGTTTTTTACTTCCTTCTTTCCTTACCAGCACTGCTATTATCACATGGTGTGTTCCACATGATAAGCCATTCATTAAAGCATCACCTACTGTTTTTTTCCTCCTCAGTACCAGCTAGAACATGATCTGTCTCTGCAGGAAGACATTGGACCTCTGACCTCTTTTGTAGCTATTCCAGGCAAATATAATAAACAGGGTTCACTGAGTTTGTGTAAATCTCTGATTATGTTTACTCTGAAATCCAAGTGTTCATCTCAGGCAGAAAAATTAAGGCTGATTTTCAAATATTATGTACAAACTCTAGCTACTAAGCATTCCATAATGAGCACTTTGGCAATTTAAAGCAAATTAGGGTTCCCACTAGGCAGAGAAGATATACAGTATAGTCAAGTAAAGATTGTATGTTGTTCGATGAAAAATAGGCATGCAGAAAAACATGATACAGACTTCTGGCTCCAGATGAATTAGGAGATTGCGTGTTAGTGTACTTCATTACTGAAACTTTGCATCGTTCCTCACTTCTGAAAGCTCAGTTTCAGTTTGCTAATGATTTCTGCTGTAGTTTGAGTAAACTTTACCCCGGAGAACCACCTGTTGTGGCAATACGTGCCCTTCTGCTATGATAATAGATGGAATATTTAGGGTATTGCAATGCAAAAAGGCAATTGAGATATTGGTGAATCCTCCTTATGTAGTGAAACTCAACTCTGTTTGGGTGATCTGGCAACCCTAATTTGAAGAGACCTGGTGGAAAACACTGAAAATGTCAAACTTCACTCAGTAGGAACTGCTGTATGATGGATCTCTGCTCAGACCAGAACATATCTCAGTACAAAGCAGTGTATTACATCCTTCCAGGTGACAATATTTCACAGAGACGTCATCTGGGGGAATGAAGGAAGATATCCATGCCATTAATCTCAGCAGCAACTAGGTGCTTAGCGCAGACCAGTCAAACACGTGGGGTCTGAATTCATCTTTTGAAAAGGAAAAGAGACTTGTATTTGTGCCTGGGAAGACAGAAATGGGATGGAATTGGGTAGTGTTGCTGACAAGGCTGGCACCTGACCTGTTTTGTGCAACCAAAACCTACAGAGGTGGAGCATTTCTCAATTCCATTTTACTGTTTCTGGAGTTACTAGTTTAAACTTCCCTCATTTTTGATGTAATTCTTTGCAATTTGGGTAGTAGACTTATATCTACTGACTACGAGGGAATTATGTTGCCTTACAGAAAGAAAAGGTCTGCTCGACCAGCACCGTTCTCTGTGTAAGGTGGAAATAAAACCAAAAGAAGATAAAAAAGAGCCCAAATGAGTTAAGTCTCTGGAAGAAAACAATAGAACTCATTATGCATCCTTTCAGAGCACTGAAGTTAGACATCATCTGTCTTTCTCTTAAAATTCAGTGAAGCTGAATGTATAAAAAATATAAATTTACCATTTTTGCTTAAGAAAAAGCAGTTTGGTACATTCTCAAAATACTATTGGAATGGTAATATTTACATGTAGATTTTAAGTTTTACAGTATTATTTTATTTGAATAAGACTCACAGAACAGTGAAGTTCTGCCATTATCTTACATGGTGGCAGAATAAGATTTTTAAAATGTTACCTCTCCTATCACCCTGGCTAAAACCTGATCTTACTGGTGAGCCAAACTGAAATTTAGCAGGTTATTATCTAAGTTCTGAAATTCCCACTTAGTTTGATTTAATTTCTCCAGTCCTCTTCCTTCAGGGGTGACTAAACAAGCAGAATACCCAAATTCATGGAATTCATGGTTTTCTTTTCCCCAATGGGATAACTAGCTAGTATTACCAATTTAAAGCTTTAAGTGGCTTTATAAAATTTACTTTAGAAAAGCTGAAGTGAAAGTATGATCTTAGAACCTGAGCAAAAGAATTTCCTTAAATTTTGAGAAGAAATATTGGTCAGAATGTTGTCAGGGATGAAGTTCTTTGTGTTGCAGAAGGCCAGAGGAAAAGAGGAAAAACGGGATTTGAACAGTTTTGTGTTCCATATAGGGGAACTATCTGATTTCCTAAATAGTGTGGTAAGAGAAATGAGTTATCATTACCTCATGAAGTCATTTCAACAGGTTTGAGCTTTTTTTTGGTTTGTTTTTGCATAGCTTAGCTAAAGCTTTTTGAAATTTCTACACAGCATTGCTTAGAAAAGAAGATGAAACTATTACTTATTGCAGATGTAGGACCAGAGCCTGCTTATGTCCCCTTTAAGAAGTTTATTCAGTAGAGGGGTAAACCCCGTAATAATGTTATTTTGTGTGAGTATGGGTGGGAGAAGCTGAATCATTATTAATTGCAAATTGATCGGTTGCTTTTTTTAATGAATTATTCATGAACAGATCCAAACTTCTGTGAATATATTCAGTATTCACCTAACAGTTGGGATGAACAACTTTCAGAAACTAGTGATTGACAGTGAACCTTCTGGTACACTATTTAAACAATATTGATTCATGGGCATGCTAATATATTTTTCTTTATCGTAAAACTCGACCAGACCCTATCAGTTGGCAAATGCACATAAATAGTTGGCTGTGTGACCTCCCCGCCCTGCATAAAACACATTGTACTTCATCTTGCTGTAACATCTGCCCTTAAAAATTATACTAAAGTTCATAAAGATAAAATCAGAATGCTTGACCGAGTTAGCACCTCACCTACAATTTATACCTATGCTTTGCCATACAGTGGATGGCAAAATTGCCCTCTTTTCATCTTACTGGAAAGCAGGAGCATTAAACACTAAATTACTCGGTTTCTGATTTTTTAGACTTTTCAAATCTATGTACTTTAAAAACGCTTCTCTCTTCATCAGGAAATACCAATTCAGTCAGCATAGAAAACTCACTAACAAGTAACTCCAGGAATGAAATTATCATCCACTACAGTGGCTAGCTGGAAGGCTATTTCGCCTCTAAATTTAATTTTGCAGAACCTTATGCAGGTTTTCAGTGTTGTCTTTTGGGTTTTTTTCAGCCCACCAGCTTTCAGATCCTGATACCGATTCAGAAACAAAAAATGAAAAAAGTCAAAAAGTGAATCAGAGTCCTCACACTCAGGCAAAACCTCCACCCCTTGGTGTTGTCTCAAGCCATGCTGGAATTGATGTCAGAGCTATGGACAGAAAACATCCACAGAAAACAGGAACGTCAACAAAAAAGGAGGATTCTGACAAGCACACCACCACTTTTTCCTAAAAAAGAGGAAAATAAAAACCCCAGCAACTGGACTTTATCTCTCTACAGAGCTCATAAGTAGCTGAGGGCCCAATAGCTATTTATTTTATGGAAAGATCATATGTGTGTAAGAATATAGAGTACGACTCTTCCAGAGTGGACTGAGGTGCCACATGTTACTGCATCAAGGTGGGAAATCTGCTCCTGCCCTGCTCGCGGGAACGACTTGCTGCATATACAGCTTTAAACCTGCCTTTTGTTTCCCAGACAATTACAAAAATAATGAATAGTGTTTAGTAATGTTGATTGAATAGGATGTTCTACCTACGTCTTACAAATTAGGAGCCTATTAGGGGGAAAACAGCCTGATGGTTTGAGGTGATTTGCTTATGAAAATATGACTTCTCCTTCAGCTTATGAATATCACAGTGCTCTTCAGCCTACTCGCTGTGTGAGACCGTTAATTCGCTGTCTGTCACGAATCTGACATCTGATGGAGAGAGATGCGTGGGAAGCTTTGACAGAGCAGTTGAAGCCTATAAAAAGCAAATGCCTCTAATGCAGAAGGTGGACATGCCACCAGTGTGGTCACTGTCCTGCAGGAGCCCTCTAATGCAGAAGGTGGACATGCCACCAGCGTGGTCACTGTCCTGCAGGAGCCCAAAAGCTTCAGGTGGACACTCAGCAAGAGAGCAGTGGCAGAGACCGTTTGCAGAGAAATGGACTGTAATAGAAGCATTACTGTTACACTTCCAGAGACAAGACAGCTGAGAAGGTTACAAGATAAAAGCTCTGCTTGGATAACATGCAGAGCAAGGCCAGCCTTAGAAGCATGGTGAAGACAAAAAGGGCACAGTGTTCAGAAATTTGTTTTCTATAAATTAACTAAGTACTCTTTTGCGTTTTTGAAAGGAAAATGAATATGCATAAAATGTTCCTTGACTAAACCTGTATTTGCTCACTTTACTCTTAAAATATAGTTGAAATGTTTACCCTTTCTCCTCTCAAAAAACCCAAGGTTTTCCCAGCGAGGTGGATCCTGGGGAAGACCCAACCGAAGAAACTGGGAGCCAGAGGTGGATGCTACAAGTTTTTCCACCACGGTTGCTGAATTGTGCAGCCCCCAAGAAGGCTGTTAGTCAGTGTGCATGCACAGCTGTTGCAAATGTAAGGTTTATTTCAAATGTTATTATTATTTTCCATCTCTACCTGCAAATACTGCCTCATAGCAATATGGAAGGTAACCTGCTCTCCGTGAGTAACTCATTTTCATGCACTGGGGGTCTCAGGCAGTTTCCATTAAGTGTAGATGGGGTGGGGTTGCCAGGTGAAGAGGGCAAACCAAGAACTGGTGTTGCAGAGCCTTGGAAAGCCCTGTACTCCACAAAAACATGTGAAACAGAATCAGTATGTTTTAATGTGGAGAGATGGAAAAGGTGAAATCATGTAAAAACTTGTAACATCCTTGACATTCCCAAATTTGCAAGTTTGGAGAGGCAACAGGCTCCAGCCAGGGGCTGTTGAGGACACAGCAGGGGGAGGGGGGCGTCATGGAAAACCTGATCAACACATGGCCATACCATTGGCGGTGCCCAAGAAAGCAGGAGGAATAGCTCATGCTTATGTTAGGTGAGTTCTCTGATGCTGGAGACATAAAGGAGAATCTGAAATAATATGGGAAAGGACACTGGACAAGTCAAGGGAGGTAGACTTCAAGGCCAGCATTAGAAAAACTCCCTCATTTGTGAAAAATGGCAAAAGCCAGGACAAAGCCAAGACAGTGCATAGAAAAGAGGTAAAACAGTAATAGTTTTTATTACATTACAAGTGCTGGTGAATACGGGCACTATATCCTGCATGACACTGCAGTTTCTGGTCCCCCCACCCCACCTTTGGCCATGCTTGACTCAAAGTCTGAGACGTTGATCTCTACAAGACAGATCTTAAAACCACGCTGCTTTCTGCAGCGGATCTCATCTCAGCAAAGATCAGGACAAGTTGTGATGGGAAGTGCAGTCTGACTGAGACAACAAATTTAATGCATCTTCTAGTTTCACATTACTGGGGGTTTGTTTCTTTTTTTCTCTTTTGTTTGCTTCTTTTTTTTTTTTTCTTTCTGAAGCAGTCAGGACATAATCCACAGTAAAGCAGAGAAAGACCACAACACTCCCTTTTTCCAGATGCCATTCTGCCCATGCATAGAGCATTTGGTGCAGAGAAGAAGATTAAAAACACATACCTGGATAGGCATTTTCAAAACCAAATGATTTAAGATCATAAAGCCCAACACAAACAGAAAATAACATAGCAATAAAGCTTAATGGGTACATGATAGTAAAAATGAACCTAATTTGGAAAATAAAAAATAAAATTCTACTGATATTACGTTATCAAGGCTAGTGACAGGTAATTCCCAAGAGTGATTTCTTCTTATCTGAACCATCCAAGTTTCATCTTTGGCCAAAAGACTAATCGTCCAAGAGCTTTCCTTTCTGGAAACAGCATTGTCCTGTCCCTCTCCACGTACCTCCACATGCACAAATCTACGACACTCTTCTATCAAGGCACAAAAACATGGGGATAAATGCATGTGGAAAAATTATCAGAAGGTGGAATACAGCAGAGGACGAACCACAGGGCTGCAATACCAATTATCTGGCAACAAAGGAACATTACAGTTGCATGAGTGAAATTAGGAGCACCTATCTGCTCTCTTTGTCCAAAAAGTAGCAAAGTAGGATAATTTTCCAAGGGGGGAAAGGGGGAACCCCATAAACCTTTGTGCCTCTATGCAGTGCTTGCTATGTACATGCTGTCTGCTGGTTCTTTTGAAATTATTTTATTAGAATTAAAATAACCAATATTTTCTCGTTTCATCAAATCCCATTTTCTGTGTTCCGCTAATGTCAAACGCTAAAGCCACAGCACCTTTGATCTCATTCTAAGCCTTGAAATAACTAGGAGACATCAGTCAGCATGGCTTCGGTTTAAAAGGGATGGCATACAGTACCTGTGCTCGGTGTCATAACGCTAACAAAATATGAATGAAAAATCATTTACCTCTTCCCCATTATTATTCGTCAAAAGATTACATGCATAGTAAAGCTTTAGGAAAATATCTTTAATTGTATTTTGCACTGAACACTTTTTATTTTGAACCTCTGGCTTTTTAAAGTTCTCATTCACCTTATATTATAATAATAATAATCATAATCATAATAATAATAAATACAAATGGAAAATATCTTTGCATAGTAAATTTTAGCCTACTGGGACTGTCAATTGTGGATGGGCTCTTGATTGATCAGAATATTACACAATGGCATAGTGTAATTCTTTAGTGTGATGTTGTAAAATGGAGTATTGCTTCTGTTATTTTATCCAGTTTGCTTTTATATGACAGGGTTTATTGTGCGTTATGTTGTAGCTCATTCCTCTGTTCACAATGCCTACTGATGTGTAATTATGACTTGTCTGAACTGTAAGAAGGAGCAGTAAGTGAAAGAAAATCTGCAAGCACACTTGATTTATGAGCCCTGATACTATATTACAGTCCTAATCTGCCTGCTTAACTTAGCTTCAGGCAAACTTACTGTATAACATGCTTACGATTAGCACTGCAGCAAGTTGTAGAAGATTTACTCTGTTGGAGCTATGAGACTTTTTTTAAAATGATTTAGTCATTATTTCAGTTACAGGTATGGCAATAAATTATTTCACATATAAAGACTCTGTGTCAAGGAACAGCCATTGCAAAAAGGCTTTTTATACAGTAACAAAGAACAGTGCTTGGAGTGTTTTCCTCATACAAAACATCTTAATGTTATTGGTCATTTTTTTATGATGAAACTTCTTACACATTCTTCTCACATTCATACAATTTGTTTTATTATACTGCAGCTTTTGTAGCTCAGTACAATCTGCTTATTATAAGAATGCCTATTTGGATCCAGTGAATCTCATATTTTCAATAGTGTCCCAAAATAGAAATTACTATGGATGTGCAAATGAAAAGAAGGCCATAAAGCAATGACCTAATGTCAGGAAGAAAAGATGTAAGAAGATTTGCATTTTTTTTTAATCACCATTCATGAAGACAGATGCATTCGTTCAGTCTTCTTGAAACTATAGCATATTCAGAGCAGCTACTTTTGGTAAACTAGAGTGGTACATTATTACCCTCGAATAATAAAGATCAGTGTTGATCATTCAGGCCCTCGTTTTGGTCTCATTGAAATCACTGCGTGGCCTGCCATTTGACTGCACTGGAATCCCTATTATACAGTATTCACTAGGGCAAATAAGCAAGGGATCTAAAGCTTGATCCAGGGAAAGACTCCCGTCAGTTAAATGGGCGGTAATCATTCATTTTTTGCTGAACAGGACTGCTTGCCTGCGTAAAGATAGGCATTCATATCAAGATTTTATAACTGGTCCTTAGAATGATATTTTTTCCTGGGTTTATTAACAGTAGGTTTAAAAAAAATAATTGGAAAATCATCTGTAATTCATGTTGTAGTAAATGAGAACCATATCTGATGAAAAAATACAAAATATATATCTACAATGGATGTAATGCTAATAAAATAACTCTACGGAAACAATTTCTAAGCAGACTTTCCTTTGGTTTTAAATTTTTTTTTTTTTTTCATTTTTTCTTCATTAACACTGTCACTGTGAATTTTAAATATTATTTTCTCCTTTACAAATAGCTACCTACACCTATCTGAAAGACAGTTATGACTACCAGGGAAACAAGGACTTTTCGAGACAGGCTGAGTGTAAGTTATCTGTTGGTTTGTGCATTGCAATAGCAAAGCAAAAAGGTTTCTGAAGGGTACAACAGAACTGAAATCATATATGAACAGTGGACAATAGAATCCTTTAATTACGGACAGCAGTATTTTCAAGCGTATACTGCTTCAGTGAAGTTACCATAAACAATGAGCGTTTTATAGCGTAACAATAAAGCCTCTTAATTTCTTGTTTTCTATCTTCTCCTAAAAAAATTGCTTCTGCTACACATTATAGAGTCACCCTCTTCTGAGGAGTTGGCTTTCCTACAGCTGGACTCACAAATGCTATCCGGTGCATAAACACAAAGCTGGATGTGGAGATCCGTGGTGTTCACCCACCCACTTCCATTATTTACCATAATACCGTTTGGTAACGTATGCCATTTCTAAGGGCAAAATGCACAGCCCGGGTTTTCAAGTAGTGGTGGTCATATTACAGGCATCCTCCGCAAGTATTTGTTGATGCTATTGACTGAACAAAAGGTTTATGAGGCAGAAGATATATTTTTCTAAATGCTGCTGTGCTACCTATAACCTAATTAACTTTACTTTAGCCAGCTGAGTATACCTGGAAACCAAATATATCATGTGGCAATTAGCTTTCCTCCTTCTGGCTTAGTACACTTAAGTTGTTTATTGAAAAGGTTAAATATTGATTGAAAATGGATAATAGAACCATATTACAGTTGTATGCTAAATGGCAGAACTTGCCTGTAAAACATTTCCAGTTAACCCGCAGTAATGCAGTTACAGAGCGGCAATCTGCTGCTAAGCACCCAGGCAAAAAATCAGAAACAAATATAAATCACCCACTATGCAGCCATTCTTATCAGTACACTGAATTCACACAAACATGCTTGCAAGTTCAGTCATTAATTATCATGATGTTGAAATAATATAATAAAAATAATAATTGCTTGTGAAGTGATCTGTTGACTCCCTCCTCTTTCGACGGAGGCTCCTCTCTGTCTCTCTCCCTTTCTCTCTTACCATGGGAAGCTACATAGACAAAGTATCAAGTGATCACATAGCATGAACTACAGCCCGAGGCAAGGCTTGTTATTTTACTTGAAACGGTGATGCATTTAGGACCCAGAAACTGTCAATAATTTTTTCTGACTTCCAGGGGATAAAAATCCCAATTACAGTAACTTTCCTGTGAAGCTGTATAGTCTAGTGCCACGTATTAATATTACTATATATCCTTAACGCCTATCAACTCAGTTTTATCTGTAGTTTAGACCAACACCTTTTGGACCTGTGAGATTAAGCTAGTTTAGTCTAATTGCTGCTTTTTTTTTGAAAAGTGGAAAGTGCATCTATCTTCAAAAAAAGGTGGTTGCAGTAAGGTCTGTGGACAATAACACAGTCTGACTCGGCGTCCTTCAGCCAGTTGGCTTCAGTAAGACTGTTAATGTAGATTCAAGGACCTTCAGCCATTTTTCTCCCCATATTTTTTCTATAAAACATGGGCTTAATTTTCCAACCCATCACAGCAAAGATCTTTTCCAAAGTAACGGGGTGAGAAAGTGGTTTTTAGGCTTGGCCTCTTTGTTTCAGCTGCTTCTGGGGTGTGGGAGATGATCTAACCTTGCAGAGAGCTGTGCAGAAAAAAATCTCAGTTCTTATGCTCTGCCGCTGGGGGAAATCATACTGGAGATTAACGAATATACAGAGGAAGCATGAAAAAATCAACCTTGCAGAGTACGTCCTCAATGAGGGGTCATGGAGAGGCTCAGTGGCTGGGTGGTGTCGGAGGGGAAACCACCGTGGAAAACCTTGGGAAAAAGAGGTCGAAGGCACTGCTTTCCATCCCTACGGTGATTTTCTCTCTGCTGCTCACCTGCGAGGAGCTCGGTCCTCTTCCCTCACCTCGCACCAGCAATGCACGCCAACATTATTCCTGGTGCACTCCCACCACGCTTTCCCATCTGTCCCGCTCCTGGGTAGTGAGAAAGTGATGATATAACGAGATTTAATAACACAACAATATAACCACACCAGAAAGAGTGCCACCCACTCTGCACTTCTTCGCTTTCTCCTCCTTCAACTGGTGAATACATCTCTGGTTCTCATCTCTATATATGTGAGGTCTGGTCTTTTTTTTTTTTTTTCTTTCTTTTTTTTTCCCCCCACCTTCAATAACAATACTGGACTTACGTAGCTTTATTGGTCGTTAATAGCCCAGTGCCAATATATCTTTTAGGAATGGATAGATGCATACACAAGACTGCACAAGGCATAGCTAACAAATGTGTTTATTATTGACAGAATAAGAACTGCCACGCTAGAAGATTAAAAGTTGAATGCCTGAGGTTTCCCCCTCCGGTTAACAGTTCATAGCTTTGTTATTTCAGGTCAGAGACAAACCAAGTATAAAGATGTAAAGCAGAGTCCGAGTGGCCACAGAGGTGAGTCTAAAGCAATAGCGATACAGGATTAGGTCTGCTCACTCTGGTTTAGTTTTGTAAAGACACCCTGGGATGAAATTACTATAAAAATGTTTTTCACAATATAATATTTTCTGAAAAGCTCATAGTCGTTACTCAGTGGTTTCCAGGTATAAATATTAAATACAAAATTGCACAGCGTTTCCTTCCTTTCAGTAACTGTATTGTTATAGCTGTGTAGGTCTAAGTGTGTACACTGTTTTTAGGGGTAAACAATATCTCAGAACTATATTTGCCTACTAACCTTGCTTCTTCATTTTAGTCTGAGGCAGTTTCGTTTGCTTCTTTGTTTTTTTTGAGGTTTCCTAATTTGTCTTTGGATGCAATTTACCTGATGCCTTAGGACTGTATACAAATAAATCCATACGATTTGTGCAACATCATCTGTTCATTCAGCTCAGTGGCAGTGGGTGTTGTGTATTTACAAAAGGTTACCAACTTGGACACTCTAATTACTTTTGGAGGCAAGATTAAAGTGGCTTGTCTTATTTAATATTTCTTTTTCCTGCACTTCCAAATCAAAGTTTAATAGAACTAATAATCAGACATCTCTGCTAGTGTTACAAAAAATAATAAAAATCTTTGTAATGTGAGAGATAGATACACAAAAAATGCACTGCTTGTACAGTCAGGTGCTGAAATCCTAATATAAATAAGAAGAGACAGGAGGACATGTAAGATGTATGAGCTTCGATATACGGGTTGAGCTTTTTGTTTGTTCAGGAAATTATTTTAGCAATTTCTTGTACCTATTTTGAAAGCTTGGCATTTGGGGAGGTACTTAGTTCTATGCATTTTAATTTTTCACAAGAAGTATAACCGCTTCAGAAATATTAGAATTGCTGTGTATTTTATATTTCATATGACTGTAAAAGAGGTGTCTTCACTGTGGTTAATTATTAATCTTTCCTTGTGTATAATGGCATTATCTTTAAAAAAAAAAAAAAAAGAAAAGAAAAGAAAAGAAAAGGGAATGGCATGTTTTTCTATGTTATCTCCTTGGTTGGTTGGTTTTGGTAATGAGGATCCAAAATGAACCTTTGAAATTTATATATTATCGTGCCTAAACCTCTCCGTTGTGCAAAATATTTCGAAAGCTTTCCTTGATCAAACTATAGCGCCGCTAAAATATGTTGGGCAACACGCAGCCTACCTACTTGCACGATGTCAAATGAACTGCATCATTCCAATATGGTGCCACATGTGCATGGAAGCCCGTAGCGCTTCTAACAGGTGCTGCCCAAACGCGCTTGACAGGGATATCGACAGTAAGGTCATCTGTGAAAACGAATACCCAAAATATCAGCGGAAGGTTACCTTAGCATGGCCGGGGTGCTACAGCACCGAAAAGACGCTGTATTTCTTTTTTTCCTGGGATAAATCAGGGGAATAATGCTTTGGGAATAAGGTTTAGGATGAAGTCAGTGAAGATGTGGACAGGAGAGCTTGAAAAGCTGAAAAAGGGATAAAAGAGATTAGGACATCTTTGGAAAGGCATCTCTTTAAATTTAACAAAATGTACGTAGAATTAGCTGCTGCTCTGCATCTTCTTGCATGCTAATGTGTTTGTTCCAAGATAACAGAGTTAGAAACATAAAATACAGATCACAGCCTGACAATAAAGAGTGGTGGAGCTCAGGCTCTTTTCTGAGGGCAAAGGTATTTTGTCGGATTATTACTGCATTTTGAACTCGCTACAGTCTTTTCAGGGGGAAAAAAAACCCCAAAACAAAATAAAAAAAAAACAAACCACAAACAAAACCCAAGAAACATTCCTTACGTTTAGGCTGGATCTCCAGCAATCTGTCCTCTGCAATGTTCTTGGCCTTTGTCTGACATTTATGGTCCTGTGTTTATCAATGTAAGCAGAGACCCAGTTTGCTCCCTCTCCTCTCCACCCAACACCCACCCGCCCCCTCCCTCCCCGGCTCCTAAAATGGCATCTGAAGCCGTTAAAATTATAATTAAGGGGACTGTATTTATCTGGGACTGATTCCCATGAAGGGGCTTTAGCAGATTTTCCTCCAAACTGCTCCTGTGCAGCACAACAATGCATTGCAACGCTTTATATCTTATTTGTATTTAAAAGTCAGATTTTTTTTGTTCTGGATAAACTTCAGAAATGCTCTTCAATTCTCAGTGAGGCAAGCATTTCAATTTTCTGCAATATTAGCAGGGGTAACTAATGATGGCTAATTTTTGCCTGTAGTATTTCCCTCAGTCTGCTTGTGCACTTTCGGTTACTCTGGCAGCAACAGCATTTGTACATTTTCTGGTCACTAAACACTCAAGTACAATTGTAAGTGATCAGTTTACAGTTGGCCAACAAAAGAGCTGCAGGAATGTCTAAAAGAAAAAGAAATTTGAATAAATATGCATGCGTACAGCCCATATTCCGTGGGCAAACACTCAGCTCCTGCAAGAGAGAAGGACAGAGGGCAACTTAAATATATTTTAGCTATCAGAATATATTTTAAAAAACAGGATCATATATTTATCCTAGCATAAGAAGGTCCATTATAAATCCAGAGCGCACAGATTCTGAAAATACACTATTATGCTTCTTCATATTGAATGTAAATCCTCCTCTTCACCCTTTTTTGTCTTTGATTATTATTTTCTTTAATTTTTTCTTTTTTTATAATATGTTCAATCTATAGGTTTGAGACAGAGGCTGCCTTCAGTTGTACTTCAAAATAGCACCATCTTACTAACAAATTTGAAAGCTATCTAGTTCAAAGAGAATATTTTAGATAGGAAGATAACATTTTCATGATGCATTTTAAAAATATGCAATTGTAAAACTGTGTGGGAGTCCTCTCACCGGTAATACCTCTAAAGTGGGAGACTTCAATATAATTTGTTAATCTTCCCAACTCATGGGCTATTCGGATGAACCAAACAGAAATAGCAAAGAAATATTTTTTAAATGAAGAGGCAGCTCACTTGCGCCCTTATTAATTATTATTTGCCAGTGAAATTTAATTATTGCCGAGCATTTTGGATGGTGTTGTTTATGATGGAGTGGCAAGAATAGTTCAAATTAAATCAGAACTCTATGGAGACAGTTCAACAGCTCGTGTCACAGGGAAGCTTTCGTTAGAAATCTCACATCCTGCAAAAGATATTGCTCTGTTTTTTCTGTGAAGAGGTGTCATCGTTCGTGACACTGTACCGCAGACATAATGCCAAAGAAACAGGGGGATGCACTGTGGGATTTGCATGTTTTATACTAAAAACCATCCGAAATGCAGGAAACCTGCACAGCTTCATGCCTCGATCAGAGCAAATCAATGTGCACTAAAAGGGAAATCCGTCACATTAAGTATCAAAATATTAAAGGCTAAATTATGGCTTTTGCGGCGACAGCCTCCCGGGGCATGGAGGGAGACGGCGAGGAGAGGTGCAATGCTCGAGCGGCCGTTGCTGAAGGCACTGCAAAGTGCCGAGGTAGTCAGATATCCTCCAGGGGCACGGGGAAATGCACTTAGGAGTGGCGTCTCTCTAACACAGAGATGCTGAAAAGAGATACTCCTGCTGAGCACCACCTTGTTGGTACTGGATACCACTGGCAGAATTTGACCCCCGAGTATTTCATCATTCGCTTATTGCCAGGGGGAGTGATTTAAATGTCAGTCGTTATTACTCCTTTTCATAAGGGTACAGAATATTCTTCTGCCGTCCCTTCCTATTCCTGTCTCTAGACATTAGAGGACATGGAAACAGGCTCCTGCCCCTGCTCTTGCCAGCCGTGATCCCACGTTGTGGAACTGCTCTGCTCTCCCCCTCTGCCACCTCCTATAGCTCCTGACTGCAGGAGAGACATCCCGACTGCACAGATTCGTAAAGGCAGGAGGCAGAATATTTTGCTATTGTCATCTATTGTTTGAAGCAAAGCTGCCATATCTGAGCCTTAGTATCAAGACCATAACCTCAACTGGTTACCGTCTACCTACTCACATAGGTTCACTGAATTAGGACTCCAGCCCTGTCTAGTAGGTGGTCCCGCTTTCCTTTCCCACCTCTTGATGCTGATGAGTATACTTTACTGCTGAGGTTGTAGACAAAGGTGAAAATTCAGTTGCTTTAAACACTACACACATTCACATACGTGCATAAGGGATGCCAGAAATGAAGCATCAGTAGTTTCAACCTACTTGTAAAGCAGTGTGATATTATAGACGACATTAAAAATGTCAATAAGATTTGGAGGCAAATTTTCATCCAAGCTTAGAAGGCAAGTTGCTGTGGGAACGTTGAGAGCTCTTGCCTACCGTGACACAAAAACTGGCAAAGCTGGGAGATCAGCCCAGACCTCCTGACTCCCAGCCCACTGCTTTCACCCGCCACATCAGGATTCTTGCTAAAGCTCAGTTTCACAAATAAACTGTTCATTTTGGATATAATGTGGCATCTATCTTTGGGCATATTTACATGCATTGTTCAAAGACTTTCAGTCCAGTCAGCATGTTTTGAGTGAAACAAAAAGTTGTTCCTAATCGGATGACAGAACTTCTCTGTTGAAGTCCAGGCCAAAGACTTCAGTGAGTCACCAGAAAGATAGTGCTTCTCTCAGCAGCAATAACTCACCCTGAACCATTGTGTTGGAACACATGGCACTACAACAAATTGAGAACCATAATTTTAACATGAGTGAATGTATTTTGACCAAGTCAAATGCTGTTACGTGTTTTCAGTCATGCCTCTTTGAAATGCGTGCAAGTGCTGTGTTGATACCAATTCTGTGTACTCTACAAATCATAACCCATGTCTCAGTCAACCTAGAACTGCAATGTTTATCTGGAAAACAAACAAACAAACAAACAAAACCCCAACCAACTCTGTGAAACCCTAAGATCAGCATTCAGATTTATTTTGGAAAAACAGTCAGAAATCTGTGTGCTTGTCTAGAGCTCTTGAATGTGAAAGCCCATCAGAGTATGCTTTCTTCTGACTCTGTCAGCATTTCACTGCAGTTTAGGGGATAATCATTTTTGGTGAAGAATAGATAAATGCATGTTATCCTGTAAAATTCTTGGATTTGGTTGGCAACACAAAATTAACAGGAAAAAAAAGAAAAAGGGAAAAAAAAGAATGTCAGAACCTCAATCTAACTGGACTTTAAAAATAGCTGAAGTTCAAGAGGTTGCCTGTGTTTTACAGCTCATCTACAATTCTAGCTCAGTTCGGAAGGATGAGAATATTTGCAGACGAATTTGTGGTTGTGATGAACTCAGGAATTCCTTGGCCAAAAGGCTGGAGCAACTTCCCGTGAGAAAACCTAAGGGAAGGAAAGCCCTGTCCAGATCCAAGTTCAGATTTCCTTCTCTGCCTCCAACCCAAGAAGGAAAAAGATCTTCTTTCCTATGTCATAGCAGATGACTGGATGTCTACTCCCCTTTTTCCACTTGACCCAATGGACAGTTCAGATCCCTGAAAAGCTTGTGGCATCAAGGTCTCCTCCATACTGGATACAGTACATCGTGCTGGGACCTGGATCAATTAGCAGATGAAATCTGTGGTGATGAAAGGATCTACAGCTGGCAAGTTACCAATTTGACTTGTCTCACTGATGCATCTTCTAGTGTTATTCATAAATGATAGGTAATGAAACAGTAATGATATAATGGTATTATTGGAAGTTGACTCAAATTTGAAATTCCCACAGTACGCCTTCACTGTCCCTGGACTCGGAGAACACCAGAATACATATAATATATAAAATCACTTCTTAATGAAACAAAACTTATTACAAACAGGATTTTAAAGTTTAAACAAATAATTAAGAAGAAATTAAAAACTCTTTTTATCTGTTTCCTGATTATAGGTCAGCAGTTCCAAATCAGTTAAACTTCACAGTACGTTGAATATAGCATAATATATGTAAATAGCTTGACAATTAGAATAAAGGGAAATACTAATATTTGGTGATCTTACAAATGAGGTCACAGCTATTTTTTATGTTTTCTCCTAATGGAAGTGTAGTACATTTGCCTTTCAAAAATTTCAGTAAAAGGACCATAGGAAAAGATATATAGATAGCTCTTTATTGCAGTCATTCTTATAGTTTTGTTTTTTTTTTAATTTTGAGATGTAATAATTTTTGTTTTGTTTTTATTTATTTTGTTGTTTGGGTTTTTTTCCTCATCTCTATTGTTGTTTTATGCTTGATGGTTGATTTGCACATAAATTCTTTCTGCTATGTTGAAAGTCACACGGGATCTGTCTCCTTAGGGGAAATATTCACAAGATATTTGGTAAAATATTGGTTTATATTTAAGTGATTTTTCCACATCAGAAAAAAATATTATGTTGTTATCGTCATTTTAGTTCTCTCTATTACATAACTGGTAAATGCAGGGGAAAAATGAGATCTTCAATTATAATTCATCTTAGGTGACAAATGTTTTTAAAAATACTGGAAGACATGAAATGCATTTCATTTTTAAATATAGAAATTAATCAAAAGAGCATTCTGAAAACTAAAAAAGAAAAATACACAAGTTAATGTCCACCCAGATGTACCTTGTGTCATATGAATATTTTTTCTTTCACCGACAGAACATAACTTAATTGTCAGTGGAAGGCAAAACAAGGTAATTAAGACCAACACTAAAATTTCCTTTTATAGAATTTTTGGTGTGTTTGAGTGTGGGAGGCCTTATGCTCTGCTTTGGGATTGCATGTAAGCATAGTATCTAGCGCAAAAGTATTGTTTAAAGGTAAATATACAGAAAATATAATATTTTTTGTTGTGATTACTGCTGTAAAATTAGGGATTCAGATGACTGGCAGAAAATATGAGGTACCTAATAGGCATTTTGGTTCACCAAAGATCTCAGCCAAACAGACTAAGATTTTTCTGAAGCTAAGGCTTGTTCAGAAGGATAGACAGGGACTTTCCAAATGTTTCATAGCCAAAAGAACTTTAAGTAGCAAAAAATGACACACAGTTAACGGAAATTAAATCCTTATTTCACAATGGTATCTTTTTTTTGGAGGGGGTGGGGGGGGTTGTAAGTTGTAAAGAAGAAGCTTTAGGCAAAAAAAAAAAACAACAAACACCTCACAAAAATCGGGACTCCCTATTAAATTCAGGCTGCAAACACATTTGCATTGACTTTTAGTTTGAAAGTAATCTGGCATATAGAAACCAATAAATGTTCGGTTTCCAGTGGCTTCCACCTGTTAAGGAGTTGCAAGACAGCAGTACCCTTTTCAAAGCCATTAATAATGCAGAAGGTCAATATCTAAACAGATATATTGAATTACACACTGTATCATTATAATAGCCAGAGTTTTTGTATCGCAGGTGATTTCTTTTTTTCTGCCATTTGACCCTTTTAAGCTAATTAAAATATATAGTTTATTTTTTGCTAATGTTAGGAATAATATTGTGCTGTATATCCAGGTGGTTAGGCTCCTCAGAACAGGTTATTAAGATACCGTCCACTGCAGCAAAGTGTATATTGAATTTTGTTAACTTTGCAGCTCCAATCTCTCAACTAAAACTCTCCAAACACCACAAAAGCGAAAAAGTAACCCCTAAGCCTTTTTCAAACAGAACAGTATTTTTTTTTTCAGATAATTATCAGTCTGTGTGTTTTTAGGGGTGTACAATGTACAGCAACATTAGGAATTCAGTGTTTGTACTCTGCAGTGATCTGCAATATTTCAATGTTACAGTCATAACAAGATGCAGTTACTGAAGAGGTAAAGAAAAAGGTAATGCATTCATTTGATGATATGCTTTTTTCTCCTGTGTTTTTAAAAAAACACAGTAATATCAAATTCCAAAGCTACAAAATCCACTGTCAGCATCTCCCATTGACATTTTGTGTTTGTGTAAAGTAAAATCAGGTCAAACTGAGCCACTAACAGCATCTCAGCCCTGTTTCTGCAAAATATTTTGTCACTACAGAATGTGGTGATTTCATCGCATGTGTGCTAGTTTTCTGAAATTAGTGGTTGATCTCAGGGTGTTATAGAGCTGAATCTTTGTTGTTTGAGGCCTTAAGAAACACTTACTGTAAAGGTTTAATCCAAACCCCATTGCCTTGGATGGTGATTGAATCAGATCCTAAATGCAGATCACATAAATTTGACTGACTTATACCAACAGGGGTTGATTCCCTAAAAGTCTTCAAAATAAGAGAGATGCATAAAAGCTGAAATTTAAGAAAAAATCAAATTAGATTAAGTCCTTTTGTCTTCCCATACTCAAAACTGTAATTTTAGTATGAAGGTCCTTCAAAATTAACTTGTTTTCCTTTTCAGCTAACTTATTTGGTTTAATTAGCAGCAAACACTCCATTGATTCTTGTCCAACAAAGGAAAATTCCGTAGTTCAGATCTCTCTGAAGGAAAATCCCATTTATTTAAATATAGGAATTATGGTTGCAAAACGAAGCGATTTTCCTTAGTAATCTCTGAGCCAAAAAGTCCTTATTTGAAGTTAAACTACCTTTGAGTGGAAGATTATTTTTCCCAAACTACTCTGCCTGCTAGCCAGGAATAGACATAGAAATTTCCTTTGGAAACTGCCCTCTAAAGGGGTAGCGAAAAATCCATTATGATGATTATTATTATTCATAATATTAATAGTAGAAATAATAAGAAGCAGTAAGTCTGATCTTGCTAAACAGGAAAAAATATTGGACCTAAAAATAGACAAGGACATCGCTGCTCTGTTTTTGAAAGGCAGAGAGAATTGGCAATAGAAAGGTGAAGTGAGATGCTGCAACTTCAGAGGATGTCTGTAATTCGGCTCGTGGATCAAAGCAGGTACTAAAGGCAGATTCCTCGTGCAAAAGGCTGAAAATGCAAGAAATTTTCCCGTTCCTCTTGATCTGCTCTGCTCAACCCATCGCATATGTGACAAGTAAATTCAAACCCATGGATTTCACCAACCGGCCAGCTCGAGTACAGTATGTGACACTTTCTCAGATTCCTACTGACATTCAGATATAGCCAAAAATATCATGTCCAACATTGCACAAAGCTCCACAGGCACAAAAATATTTATTATAAAACATTTGTCTTCGGAGAAGAGAACTGGGCTCCAGGAGAGAGGGGGGTTTATGTTCCAGATTTCGCTGTCAAAGATTATGCCGTCTCACAAAACGTGTGCTGAGCCTCTTTGGCAAAATCCTTTCCCTTAGTATTTGATGTTTGCTTAGTTTTGTTTGTTTGCTCGGTTTTATTGCTGTCAGTGTTATTTCTGGTGACTACATGACTCAGAGGGACTAGAAATAAAATTAGAGGCTTTCACCTCTAGGTCAACAGTTTCATTCTGGCCCAGGATACAGGGACCTACGTAAAATAACTCATTGATCTCACTCCAGTTCCCAGTTGGCAAGTATGCATATCGCAAACTGTATCATTAAAACGGGCAATAAATTGTCATCCTTTGCAGCAGTCCCAGAAGTGAGCTCAGTGTTTGAATTGGCGTTCCTGCTGAATCACTCTTGCGCCAGGAGATGGGTTTCTGGAGAACGCTGGAGAGCATTAAGAGATGGGAGGTGGGGGTGGTCCTGGAGGTGTTTTTTCCTTTCTTCTTCCTGCGCTCTCTGCTTGAAGGCTCAACGGAGGACTCCACGTTGCATAGCAGTCTGTCTAGCACCTCCCCTGATCAATAAGAAATCCTTTAGCCAGGTAATCTGATGTAATTTCATAAGCATACGGTGCTCTGCTAGCCAAGGCTTTGTTTTCCAAGGGATGCAGTCTTGATCCACCACAAGTTCTTTCTCTCCCCAATAAACACCATTTACGTTTCTCCCTGGTCGCAGTAGTTCCAAATAAATTACCGGATTCATAGAGACAAAGGTGCCCAAACACAAAGAACTGAGTAGCTCCATCTTTAAAATTACCTGTTTGACCTGCTGCTTCCAGACCAGAGCTCTGAGATAACAGCTCTCTCCCCCACTGAGATCAGAGCCTGGATCTCTTTGCTCAAATGAAACACAGACAAAAAAATTACATTGCTGTGATCTATAGCAGTAGCAAACACTCCTGTTTCTATAGAAAGGGGGGGGGGTGGGAGAGAGAGAAAAGCTATTATATTTCATTTTGGCATTATTATTGATCATAACAGGTGTTTTGAACTGAAGACCCCCATGGCTTACAGGCGCCTGCACAAACCATCAGTTTAAACTACAACAGAGACGTCATTGGTGTTCACTAAAAAGCTATCTAACCTTTTTGTAGATCCCCAGATACTTGTAATCCTCCATTCTTCAGCCCATTGCAGAAACAGGAGCATTTAGCCTCGCATCCTAGCGGCACAACTCATTGCTGGATTAATTTATTTCTCTTGCCTATCAATTCTGTAGGTTTACAACCGCTTTCCCGTTGTATTCGGAGCCAGCACGCGGCTGCTCTGCCAATGTACAGGTACGACTAAGTACTGTCTGCTCCCGTGGAATATGGGATCATTTGTCTTACGGGATCCGGGCTGGCTGCACTACGCGACGGCACACGGTGACAGTAATTTGCACTGATCTGCCCCCACTGCTAGTCCTGCTGCTACAAATAGCAATTGATTATAATGCTGTAGTGTTATTGACTGTCACTATGAACACAAGCTTTATTTCATTTTTAAAGTAACACGCCACGGATTTACTTAGCAGACGTGGAGCAGTAACAACAAAAAGAAGAACAAAACTGAAATAATTTGAGGCAGGGAGGAAGGAGAGGCAGCACTGCATAAACCACAGAAAAAAATAATTAACATCACTAGTTTATTATGATACTGCAGAGAAGCAGAAAAGCTGCAGTGGATGGGGAAGGAATGAATCTGTCCATGTTTCAGAGAAACAATCCTGATTTACATCACCTGAGGATCTTGCCTGGAGTATTCAGGTCACAGAAATCGTTCAAATTGTTCAAATCTATCAGAACATAGGAAAAAAAAAAATCAGCCTTTAAAAATCATCATTATTGTTAAAATCAGAATCTGCTGAGGCAGCAAAATGCACTAATACCGCACTGGATTTGCCCCTTTCTCTGATGCTCCCTCCCCTCAGTTCAGGATACAGTTTTTGATCCAGGTTGTTAAAAGAGATCCTATTTCATACATCCCTATGTTCTCTTTCTGAATCTTATGTTCTTAGAGCATTAATCTGCAGGATTGTCCCTGGAGTCCATTTGAGATGGGCGCAGAAATTTAGTTCAGGTAATTATCCTTTCTTTCCAAGTGAATTAAGAAACCAAGAATTCCTGCTTATCTGACAGAAGTGTAGATTTTCCTCCTTAATGCTTGTCACCTGCGAGACAAGTCACACAGGTAAATCTCAAACTGTGCCTTTGTGCTCCATCTAAAGTGGATTTTGGATGTCTCTGTGGAGTAATACTCCAAGGACGTTATAGTTCAGAGAAAATGGTAATGTCTATGTATAAAACGTGAATTACTTTAATAGGCTTTGGCAGCACAACTCTCAACAAGACGATCCACCCCTGCTAATCTAGTGCGTACGGTTTCTCTCTCTTTTTTTTTTTTTAAGTCTGAATATAATTTCTCTAAGCTGCAATTTATAATGCTAACATTTTACCTTCATTAAGGAGGGGAAGAAAGCTTCTAACCGACTGTATTGAGCTGCTGAAGAACGTCTTACATTGAAATTCTGATTTAGAGATAGTTACAATACATCTGTTTTGCATATCTTTGCCCTTTAAAACGATATTTGTGATATAATGAAGCACGCAGCTTGCAGAGTAGCGGGTAAGTCTCCTATCCATGTTTTTTTTGCATGTATGTACATAGTCAGATTTATTTCCTTCCCTCCTTTAGGCAAGACAGCTTCTGTATCCTCAAAAAACTATCTTTATGGGAAATCATTGGTGTGGTGGTAGTGGTGTTGCTGCTAACAGAACAGAACGTGGAAGATGTATCCTATTTTGTATTTTAGTTTCTACTTATACTTTTTATGGGTCCGTATTTAAGGCAAACGGCCTAAAGATTGTCTGTCTTATTGAAAAATGAGGGAGTAAGGCTGGACTGTCACCTCCAACTGTACACAAATCCTGCTGTAGCTGACTTTGGGTTTTGTTTCAGGGGTGGGGGGTGTGGTTTTGTTTTGATTTGCCTTTTACTTTGCAATGCTCTGAATCTGATTAAGATAACACAAGGATTTTCTGGTATATTGTAGTGAATAGAAAATTCAATCTTCATTTCTTAAATGTCTCTTGCTTCCTATGGCCCATGGTGTTCACATATGAGTGGATCACAGGACATATAAAATAAGATATATACATAAGTATTACTTATTGTGACAGTAATGTCCAATGGCAGGTGGTGAAAATGGGAGGAGGAGTGAAGAAAAGATGTATTTGAGGGTCTTTCCTTATATATGTATTTCAAACAGAGTGATCTTTTTAAAAAGGAAATTACAGGTATCATTCATTTTACAGCTATTCCACAGCTCAAATTAAAGCTTAAGCAGCTACGTATTTATCAATTAGCATTATTTCTCTATCCCTGTCTGACTCTCTGTATTGTAACTCCATCAAATAGTCATTTGCTTTTTTATGGTAATAATCCCTTCAAATTCACTCCTTTCATCTGGATCCCTGTATGTTATTTGTTGTTCTGCTAAATCCCTATTACAGAGGCCTAGGAGTTCCAACGTCCTGATGAATAATTAGAAATGTTTTATCCCTCAGCTTCAAAAGGGTGCTAGAAATAATTAGAAGCAAACATTTTATGTAGCATTCCATATCAATCCAATCCCGGCTTTACGTTGTTTGTACTTTAGATAGCGTGGGAGAGAGGGAGATCTTGGTTACCAGCTCCATCAGTGTAAAGAGGACAGATGTAGAAGTTGCTGTAGCTTTCGTCTTCCTTCTCCTCTCTGCTCCTGGTGGTGGGATGCTCAGTGTGTCCCAGGGCTCATGACACCTGTCATCTCATAAAGGTATAGTTAATTACTGGTCAATCAAAATGAACTTCATTATCCTATCTGCAACCTGCACAATACTCTCTTGCCTGCAAAGCGACCTACAAGCCTGAACTATGTGTAAATAATGCCACATCAAACCGGAGAAGAAAGCTCAGGTTTTGAAAAGTAGAAGTTGCTTATTTAGTCAAGACTAGATATGTCAGTGCAGTCTTATTCCCTAGAAAATTTTGGGAGCTGTAGCGGTTATAGCTGTCCTTCAGCGGAGTTGACTCACAACGCAAAGTTTTTACACATAAGGCAAGGAGAGAGAGCTGTATCGTGAAAGCCTACAAAACTAATTGGAACACACCCAATGTCATTACATTTGACAGCATTTTGAGAAATACCCAATCACTTTGTCATCAATTTTCAATTTTGTCAAGAGAAAGTAGCTTTTCATTGGCAAACAACCTGCTGTCCCCACACTATTTGTGAAAGTGTCCTGGCAGAGAGTAGTGTCATCTCCAAGAACATTTTTCAGGCTCACTTTGTCTATAAAACTTTTATTGAGGAGTTTTTAAAAAAATCCGAGAAAATTGTGTTAAGATGAAGGGTTTTCATCCTGAAGATACCAAACATTTATGGCCCAGTACAACAAAGGACATAAATATATGATTAACTTTAAACTCGTGAACAGTCCTACAAGTTCTGCACTAAAACCGGCGCAAGTTTTGGCAATAAAGAATTTTATCTATTGGCTTCAAAGGGACTGTGAAAGTTTAATGTTGAAGAAGAATGAATTAATGTTAAAAAAGGGAGAAAAGAAGACGTATTTACCAATCAATATGATGAGGATTCATGTGTGAAAAGCAATGAACAATGTGGAGCTAAGGGGTAGCACAGCAACACCTTTCTACCAGTCTGCTGCTGCTTTTGTCTGCCTTCCCTCTGGAGTGAATTTGCTCATCCTTTCTCTTACTCCTCAGGAACAAAAGGCAGTCTGGTATCAGTGCCCTTTTTGCTGGAGATCCATATTTTTAGCCTATTTCTGTATTTTTATCAATTTGTTGTGTTTGCTAGTAGATGTCTAATTTTCTTTTGATTTCCTGCCTGCTCGTCATGAAGTCACGTGTGAAGAAAAATATCAAAAGGAAACCAGACTTAATAGATGTGATTTCCAGTGGCTGCAACATGTGGACTCTGTAAGAACATTTTGAGTGGCACAGCAGAGAGGTAGAAAGAGTTTACCAAAAGGCATCGTTCTGAGCTGATGGACTCAGATGATGGACTCTCCCTAGCCCAGAGAGAGCACCACAGTGTCTTTCTGAAGGCAAACTCATGAGGTAATTCAACAAAGGAAAACCTTCCTTTGCTGGGCCCTCTGTCGACCCTAACAGCCACAAGGAGATCTGAAAACCTCAAATGTCATGTGTTTGGTATCTGCTTTGCTACAGCCACTGCCCTTGATGGGAGTGACTTGTTGGATGTCATGTTTTCTTTCTCTAAGACCTTCTTTTTTCCATATCTAAAAGGACCTTTACTTTCCTATTTTCCTTAGCTCAGTTTTATAACAGAAAGGATAACATCAGGAACAGCATAGGAGGTCAACATTTTCTTCACTCAGTGTGAAAAAAAAAGGTGGTTGCCCAGTGTCTGTGAAGATGGTGCACTCAAGTCAAGCAGAGTTTGCTCTGCCTCTGCAACCCTCAGCTTGGGAAGTGCCTGCTCAGGTCCAGCCAAGGCTATGTCAGCCTGGAGCTGGGATTTAACAGGTCCTGCCAAGGGCAGTGCCAAGCCAACATGACTGTCCTACATTTGGACCCATACTGCAGCGTTGCACCGTGCCGGGCGGACTTGCCGCCCTGGCTCTTGGCTAGCTTGCCCTGCCTTTCAGCAAGGATATGCCTAAGTGTTTGTGTTACCGAAGAAAACCATCCCAATATTGTGTGTTTGCTCATGGTGGGAAATTGCAACGCTTCCTGGAAGGCTCTTGCCCACCTCCGGAGGTAGAAGCAGACTAAAGTCACATTAAATTACCACAAATCCCATCTTCCACTGTACGGGCAAAAGGGAAATGATTTGGATTTCTAAATAAGCTCAGTAAGAACCAAATGACTTGTTAAAATCAAAGATTGTAGTGTCTACAATTCTTCAGTTTGGAGTCAACTCCCTTCTGACTTCACTCCTCAAAAAAAAAAAAACTTAAAAATAGTTATTGTTTGGAAAAACAAACCAAACCCACCAAACTATATTTTACGTGCATTGAAGAGCTTATTTGTTTTTTTGATTAATATGCAAATGATGCACGCTTCCAACTTTCATCACTGCTTAAATACTGTACAGGCATCGTAAATAACCTGCCTATTCAAGTTTTATCTTGTCCACTTTACATTGCATTGCTCTTGTACAGGAAATGGACTGTATTTAATATTGATGGCTCTGTATGTGTCATTTAATCGTCCCTATTGATTGGATTTCATCAGAGTACGGGGCTTGGACAGAAGCTTTGATTATACTGTAAGGAGTCTTTGCAGTTTTCTGTTACTCAACACCATATCAATGCACCTTCTGGTGTGATATCACTTTCACAATCAATACCTGGAAAGAAAATAAAAAAGAGGCCTCTAGGAAAGGAAAGGAAAAAAAACCCTGAATCGGCCTCAAATTCCCTTTCTGCACATAGATTAAACCTCTCCAACTCAAAGAACGTTTAGTGTGTGGTTTAACGTAAGAAATGAGGGGAAAGAAAAAACCTGAGAGAGTCTCCGTGGGTTGTTTGTTTAATTTCTACATCATTTTTTATTTATAAACGTCAACTCTTCCTTTCAGTGTGCCTAGCTGATGTTTGATAGTGGATAATTTTTAACAGTTACATGTCATGTTTCACTTAACTGTTTCTCTTGATCTAATAATAGTGCCATAAACATATTATTTGACCAAATTGATACCGTAAGGGGACTCTCTGCTTATCAAAATTCTTTGTGCTCAGAATGGGCCATCTCGGAGCTTTCAAAGAACATCCCTAATTTGACACTGTCCTACAGTGGCTCAACCTCATCCTCACTCCAGAGCTGCACTGGTATGCGCTCCTACATCCCAGCCACCAAACGCCAACCGTAACAGCCAGGCAGCATGAAACAATAATCCCTTGAAGAGTATTAATAGGCAGCAGATGGGTATTTCATACTGCTGGTGAGAGGGTTTCCCCATCTGGGCATCCTCAGTTTAAATGTATGCGCTGATGTGCTCATAAATTCACATCCTCAGTGGATGACAGAAAACATCACTCGGACTTGTATCAAAGCACAGAGAACATACATAGTTCCTCCAAATGGTTGTTTGTGCTCTGGTTCTCTGCATTCATTGTCCTGCGATGAAAGGAAATATAGGGGCAATTTATGCTCTCTGCCAGTGCTTCTCATCTTTTCCAGGCCGGTGATTTTTTTTCAGAGATACTACCGATATTTAAGAACAATGATAATGTTGATACTTTATTTTTCTGGGAAGGTGGTGTTCGAACATGTTTCAGGAGTAACAAGGGTCTCACCAATAAAACCTCTATGGGTGTGGGTGGGTGCGCTCTGGGAGAATGGGAAAATACAGACTGGACCTTGACACAGATAACGGTGCATGGGAGAAATGAGTTAATAATGGTCTAGACTGCAGTGACAATTTAAAACCTCTGGCACAGACCTTGACTGGGTTTCCTTAGCCCTTCCAGATTAGTGACCAATGGTTGCTTAAGAATATATGCTTTTTAAAATTTATTTCCCTGGAGAGATTAGTACATTTCTGTTGACTGTTGACGAGGCTAAGTTGAAGCTCTAGCTTTGCATAAAAGTACTCGCTGTTTGACTCCTTAAAAGATGGTGAAGAGATTTCTGTTCAGTAGAAAGAATTGCAACAAGCTCCAGTGCTGCATAACACTAAAAATGCATGCCTCATTTGCATAACATTGTTCATCAGAGAGGGTTACAAAGCTGAGTCTCTACAAAAGACTTGTTTCTTTCGCTAATTACATACATCCAAACATGCCCACCAAAGATAGGCACAGAAACTTGTCGAAGAGGCACAAAATTTAGTTGAAGAGAGACTGAATGAGTAGTCCATGTTCCTTTGCTCCATCCAATGATCTCAGAAATCCTTTCAGTTTCATAGCAAGAGAAGGCAGAAACTGTTGGAATCAAAGTGTTATTTCTTTTACTGGAGTGAAGCCTAAGGTCTTGGGTTGGTGGCACTTGACCGTGTGCCAGAGGAGAGAAAGCAGTGTGTTAGTGGGGCAATCTGAATCTCGCTGTGGAGGAGATAATCAGAGAAGACTGCCTAAAGTGACAGGTATTTACCCAAAAGGGTACAGACGGATGCAAGCATCTGAGCTGCTAGACTTGAAGGATCTTCACTCTAAAAAACAAAAGTATGGTGTTAGCAAAGTACAGTGCCTGAACAGATGTAACTTACTCATAAAAAGAAGTGCCTGTAGGCTTTCTTCCTATCAAAGCCAGAAGTGACTTCTAGCCCTGAACAGATCTCCACTGTGAGTACTGGAATTTTTAAATGAATGTTCTCTGCCTCTCTTTCATTGTGTTTCTCTATTTGTATAGTTGCGTAACCTATTTCTGACAAGATCTGTAGCAAAACAATAGTTCTAATGTAGATATTGTGAAACATTAATGGAACCTTAATTTCCTTGGTTTCATATAGGTGAGTATTTGCATGAAAAGACAGATTTGAAGGGTTACCTCTATTAGGGAATGGGACTGTATTGTGTTTGCCCTGTCCAGTAACATCTGAGCAAGGTAGCTTGAATCGTCACTGTTGGATTTTGACAACTAACTTTCTTGGGAACAAACCCCAATAATTTATTGAAAGTAAACCAATGAATAAATATATCTGGTCCAATGAAAAAGAAAATAAGTACTTTATTCAGCAGTTATTCACCTGGATTTACCCAGACTCTTCCTACCCAGACCTCTAGAAAAAAATGTAGGAATATTTGAGTCCTTTCTCTAGCGTTTACTCCGAACGGACTCAGAGGAGACCCACAGTCTCCTGAACAAACCATTATGGTTCCTCTGATATTGAGAACCAGTGCTTAAGATAAGTGTGACCTAGCAGAGTCAGACAGCGTTGTGATGGAAGTTGTACACAAATCTGAATGGATTTAGAGCACTCCAAAAGAAGAGTTCAGAGGATATATTACCACATTTTCTGACATGTAAATACAATGCAAAAATAAGTGAGTGAAAACTCTCCCTTGTTTCCTCAGAGGTTTGTGAAAAGTATCTACCTTTATGGATAAATTCAGCTTTCATGATCTTCTCATAGTGATACCACAATGTTGATGAGTCAGAGTTTCTTTGTAACTTGGAGTCTAATAAGTTGCATCAGGTGCCCTCCAAATACAGGTTTTGTCACCTTCATTCTTAAGAAAGCAGGTAAAAACTCACTAAAATGAATCATGATGAAACTAAAGCTCAGTGTTTCAATGCAAAAGTGAAGCAATCAGAAATACTTTATTGACCTAGAGTTATATCTATTTAAATGTGGTCTTAATATTCGAAGATTCCTGATAGAGCTAAAATAACAGCCGCATCATGAAGACCCAAAGGTCTCTGGGACAGTAGGAAGTAAGAATATGCTTCATGATGTTCAGTATACAGAATTCTTATTTAACTTAATTTTTCAAAGTTAATTTCATGATTATGACAGTTATATAGATTAGATCGGTCCATCTAAAGAATAGCGATTAGCCAACTAGAGTAAAAAAATGTTTTGTTCATCCCTTTGCCAATGTACGTGGTTCTTGTCAGGAGAAAGCCACCACCATCAAGGACAATGCATTACTAATTCGGTCATAAGAAAAGTGGAAACTGATATATTGGAAACACTTAATTCGGCAGTTTTAGACAATAACTTCATAAGTGTATTTAATACTGCTTGGAAGTAGTAGAAAGCACGGAAGGTTTTACTGAAGTAAGAGCTTTGAGTTGCATGTACATTTGTCTTCTATTAGATCATCTGTCTTCTGCTGGAGACCATTTTCTCCAGCACTACCCACTGCAGTTGAGGCACGTGCTCATGCTGGATTCTGCAAATACCTCTCCTTTTGGGCTGCTGAGACAAGAAGCCCATGTCAGATAGCCTCACGAGTAATTACCAGATGGTAATGATGTTCAGTCAGAACCAACCTGTGCCAGATTCAAATTGGTGACCTAAAGGTGAAAAGTTTTGATTGCCATTAATAACACTTTGAGCCTCTCTGACCTCCAGGATGTGATTAAAAGCCTGTTAAATTCACTCAGTAGCTTTGGATCACATTGTTTGCATTTTGCATTATTGTTGTGTATTGTTTGATAATCTAATTATATTATTTGATTAATTTAATGCGTAAGTATTTTTCTGTTTTGTGTTCAGGAATGCATCATATTAAGAGCTCTCTTCACCTAGGAAATATCTTTTTGTTTTGCTCTCTTTTTCTCAGCGGGCAAATGAACCACTTTCCTTTGTCTAGTTGCTTGAAATAACAAACGTCAAAGCTTGGAAACTGGTAATTTGGCAATTTTAGACAATCGCCTCATAACCACATTTTAGTACACCTTTGAAGCAGTAGAAGTTCAAAGGCTTTGAAAAGACAACTATTGCTTTGCCTGTTTCTATGAGTCATTTGAAGTAATTGGTCCTGTCTGATGTATGTTTTGAACTGAGGAAGTAGTGCTTTATTACCACAATCAGATACAGGTTTTTAGCTAAGGAAGTGGAGTTTTCCTCACAGATGTAGATGTCTGCTTGATAAGGCAGAAAACAGACAGATGTGCCTCTCTGCACTGGGGAAGAGGTGTGGAGAAGGAGCAAACACAAGAGCTGAGAAAATTCCGTGAAGCTACATGAGAGCGGTTTTGGAAACCTTCCCAGTAAGAAAATTTCTCACAAGCAAGGAAACTCGCGTTTTCAAGAGATAAATACTTAAATTCTTATATATCATACAAATATGCCTATCAAAGGTTTTTCAAGTGCTTAGACTGTAGCTGAAAATCAAATGAAGGACTCTGAAGGTATTTTGAAACAATATGTCATCTAATTTTAAGCCAATCAACATGATGAGTCTGATGGTCCGTTTCTCATAAACATATGCTCGTTACCAAACCTAAAAGTTGGGTTTTTTTAAGTTCGATATTATAAAGAATTGTCTACATTGCATATTAATTTGGTTTCAGAATAATATGGTGCAAGATTAAAAAACAGAATTTATGTCTGCATCTTATCAGTGGACAGTGCACAATTTATTGTAAGGAAGTACCTCTCTATTCTAAATATTTTACTAAAAATAGAAAAAGAAAAGTCCTGCAAGAACCACATCCATGCTCTCAGATATGCATAAGAGTATCCCACAAAGCTGGAGGGTTTCTTGGCTCCCTGAGGGAGAGGTGCTGAGTTGTTACCCCAGCGTGGGGCTCGCCAGTTCCTGAAGGCAGAAGTCTTGCACTCAGATGTGCTGGAGCTCAACTGACCCATGTGTGGCACAGATACAAGTGCGAGATTAGTTTTTGTCACTGGGAGGGCTTTTCTCTTTCAATCCCCTTTTGAATTGCTCCCACTGGCTATGGTGGATCTGCACCGTTCTCACCGGGGTCCCCCCACAACTTAAAGCCTGTCTCCACATCCAGGGACTATGCAGTACTGGTCTCCTTCTCTCGGTCTTCCCAGAAGCAATGATGGGGCTGACTGTGTACACATTTGTGCTTATTCATGACTGAGAAAGATTTATTATTTTTTTTCTCCCAGGGAGACAAATCCTGAGGAGGAGTCTCTGCTTCCCACTGCTGCGTTGCGGAGGTCAGAGAAAACCAGTAAAACTCTGAAATTTAATGGTAATGGAGAATATCCATTTCAGTTTGTGAGTGGTGTCCAGAGCAGATTAAGGAAAAAAAGACTCATATTTCAAAGGCAAAGGAGACGCTAGTGTGTGCTTTTGAGGGGAAAATCAGTACATCAAGACTCAGGTATTTTGTATCACCTTTATTTTCTCTTGCAGGTGGTGACAGACTACAGAAGTGGCCAGAGTCCAGCCAGCTTCAATAGATCGACTCCTTTTATCAGTTTTATGATATCAAGTTTACTTAATATCACATGAAACAAAGTAAATGTCTGTTAGAAAAGGCTGAGTTACTGCTAAGCCAATGAATGTGCTTTATCTCTCTCTGCACCCGTGGGTATTTACCCACATCTCCACATCAACAAGCATTTTTCTCTTTCCCTTCTTGGCTTCAGTTGCTTTCACCAAAAGACACCTTCACTAATCAAATAGCTCTGTGCACAGTCTTTCAGAAGCAACAAGTTTTGCGACAGGAAAAAGTACAAGAGGAAAATGTGTGTGGGCACAGATCTGGAAGGAGGGCTCAAAATCTGGGCTGAAACTAATGTCCACCGCAGTCATTGCAGGGTTGTCTTTTCAATCTTTATGAGATTTGGCCCAGGTCTTAGGTTTAGCGTTTGTCTGGGATATTGTAATAAGCTGTTGGATCTCAGTCTTCATTTTGCCCACACATATATTCAGATATAAATATTTGAAGATCTTCCCTCCTTTAAATTAATTTTCGGTTTTGTAGTAGATCAATGGTGAGGGAATAAAATGATCATAGTAGAGATTGTGAAGAGATGGGCACTGATAGCTTTGATGATGTCTCCAGCGTTTTTTGGCTGTTGAAAACATCACATTTCCATTTAATCTAATGCAACTGGGTCTGATCTCATCCCTCATTTGTGCCCATCACAAGGCTGTCACACATTTTGATACAATAAGAATATTCTTAGGATCACCAAAATTGCCAAATCAGATTATGTCAATAGCGGGATAACCCAGTATCCTGCCCTCTATTATAGTTGCTGCCAGATACAAGGGGAGAAACATCCTGGCTCTTGGGCAACAGTGATCGGTTCTTCTTCATACGCTTTATGTATTGTAAAGATAGTTAATATACATACAAGAATTTTCTTTTCTCTTCTTTTCTTTTCTTTTCTTTTCTTTTCTCTTTTCTTTTCTTCTTTTCTTTTCTTTTCTTTTCTTTTCTTTTCTTTTCTTTTCTTTTCTTTTCTTTTCTTTTCTTTTCTTTTCTTTTCTTTTCTTTTCTTTTCTTTTCTTTTCTTTTCTTTTCTTTTCTTTTCTTTTCTTTTCTTTTCTTTTCTTTTCTTTTCTTTTCTTTTCTTTTCTTTTCTTTTCTTTTCTTTTCTTTTCTTTTCTTTTCTTTTCTTTTCTTTTCTTTTCTTTTCTTTTCTTTTCTTTTCTTTTCTTTTCTTTTCTTTTCTTTTCTTTTCTTTTCTTTTCTTTTCTTTTCTTTTCTTTTCTTTTCTTTTCTTTTCTTTTCTTTTCTTTTCTTTTCTTTTCTTTTCTTTTCTTTTCTTTTCTTTTCTTTTCTTTTCTTTTCTTTTCTTTTCTTTTCTTTTCTTTTCTTTTCTTTTCTTTTCTTTTCTTTTCTTTTCTTTTCTTTTCTTTTCTTTTCTTTTCTTTTCTTTTCTTTTCTTTTCTTTTCTTTTCTTTTCTTTTCTTTTCTTTTCTTTTCTTTTCTTTTCTTTTCTTTTCTTTTCTTTTCTTTTCTTTTCTTTTCTTTTCTTTTCTTTTCTTTTCTTTTCTTTTCTTTTCTTTTCTTTTCTTTTCTTTTCTTTTTTCAACACTTTGGGTCTGTAATGTTTTTTGGTAAAAAAAAAGGATAAGTTAATTTGTTATCTAGGAGAGGACCGTGAACATGATTAAATGGGCAGAAGAGAAGCAGTTTGGCAGAGCTATTCAGAAGTTACAGTTTACCCGCATTTTGCCTGGCAAGGCATGAGTATCCATTGAAAAGGAAAACCTCACCAATAACTTATGAAGTAAGTTCGTAAAAAAAAAAAAACCCTTGGCCCCTGCCAACCCCAACAAACTGGAATATTAATAAAAATAGAATTTTACCCTTTCTACAGAATAAGCTCAACATCCGGATCTGGACACAGTACCTACCAGCACTCCCCTAAGCCAGCAAGGATCCTTGTATTATAAAAATAGAATCACATTTCAGGCTTGAGTATATTACACAGTAACAGTTCCTGTTGAGAGCACCTCCCAGCATCCAGCTTCATGATATATAAAGAAAAAAAAAAGCTTATGTAGTGCAGATTAATGGAAAGGCCTGGATATACTGGTGGATCTGGAAAGCATCTTACAATGTTTGACAGACAAGATGTTTCTTATTCTGATGGGATTTGATCACTGTTTATGAAATTATATGAGTGACATAGCATCACTTCAAATGCACTGTTGTTTTTATACCAGCATTACAGCTGGTCTAATAATTTGGATAATAAAGTTGTTTTGGCAATAACTCATCAAATTTATCCAGAGTTCTTATCAACATTTTCATTTATTAATATTCCTTGTCAGAATTCTCATCAATATATTTCCACATTTGGTTCTCTTTAGAAAAATCCTCTGAATTAAACTTGTATTATTGGAAAACATAGTTGATTTATTTGAAATGGTGACATCATTTTACTCCAATCTGTAAAGGTTTACACTTTGCTTAAATTTAAGTGTCCCCACTGACTTCAATAAGAATATTTCTTGCTTAGCATGTGCCTGTTTAAAATATATATAGCCCACCAAATTTTCCTTTCCTTCTCCACATGTACGTATACATGTCCTTGGGCATGTGTGAGCATATATGTGTATTCCTCATTCTCCCATGCTCGTTTCTGCCTCTTTGTCTTTCCATCTCCACAGTAGATACTGGGCAGCTAATGTTATTAAAGCTTTCTAAACATATTTGAGGGAAATACTTATAATAGTTTTCTTAATAATGAAAAAGGTGATTCAAGGAATAAATAAAAAGAACAATACAAGAAAATGAAAATTGTTAAGAACTGTAACAACCAATCTCAAAATTTCTGCAAAAGATGAAAAAAAAAAAAAAAGAACAAGATAGAACAAGCTCTCTAATACTTGGGTGGGTGAGTAACATATTTTTGCTGTGAAGGGGGAATGCAAATCTGTCCTGAAACAGAATAGGAGGTGTGTTTCAAACAACCACGTTTGCTCTACGGTTGATCAAGACCAGCCACCTACTCACAGTCGCAACGTCAACCGCAAGGAAAGCTGAGGACCCACCTGGAGAAAGCAGGTAAAGACTTGTACTTCCTGAAATAATTATCAGCACAGGCAAATGAAGATACTGTGCAGATGAACAGACGATTGCAAGCTGAACATGATTGATTCTATGTGGAGGGTTAATAATTTATCATTAAGGAACAAAACTGAAAAGAAAGTTATATCATCAGTTCGTGCAGTGGGGATAAAAGGAGGAGATATTTGTTTAGTCCTGTTTGTACAAGAATAAAATTTGGATTAATTTACAACAGCTGTTCAGTGGAGATGCCTGATCCATAAAGGGAGGCAAGGCAAAGAGGGAATCATGGAGCAAATATAATTGTCTTGAAAGCTGTGGATTAACAG
The DNA here is from genome assembly GCA_013398815.1 of Ibidorhyncha struthersii. NCBI lineage: Eukaryota > Metazoa > Chordata > Aves > Charadriiformes > Charadriidae > Ibidorhyncha > Ibidorhyncha struthersii. The sequence continues at coordinate 1,345,800 of VZSZ01004922.1, forward strand.
GAACAAGCCTGGAAGAGTTTCCTCATGTGCCTTCCTTGAGCCACTCTGTTAAGCCCAGCCCCTGCTTCTATCACTGTATAAAATTCTCACCAGAGCTCACTCAGAAAGAACTAGATGTAAATATATATCTTAAGCTGAAATATAGCAGAAGTTGTACAAAGCCCAGCATGCTAACATCTGTCACAGCTACTTTACATCAAGATTTTCAGAAACTTGTGTTACAGCTCAGCCATCAGATTTGATTTTCCTGTCACCTTGAACACCTAAAAAGATTTTGGAGGCATATATATATAAAAAAATAACGTATTTATATTTAAAGTGATACAGGTGCTGTTTGGTAGAGCCCTGATCTAGCTCGTACTTAAGCATGTGCTAAACTTCACTCATATAAACAACCCCAGAATTGACAGCAGGGCTTCTGAATGCCATTTTGTGTCTCTGAACAGCGAAAAATGGGGCTGGTTTAAAAATATCCATCAGTATAACCAGCACAGCACAATGCAAAGTATGTCAGTCCACTGTCAGAGCGCCAAATGCAGGAAAAATGTATGTAGAGCATCACTCGCAGGGAGCAAGGATGGGCGCACGTCATTTGTAACGCTGCTCACATAGAAAAGTCTTTGTAGCAGCCTTTGCCTGTGCCACTGCTCTCAGTGACGATGCCTGTGACACACAGCTCTTCCTTGGTGATGCGATAGATGTAACAGCAGGGGACAGAGCTGAAATACAGACAGCAACTATAAGCAATACCCATAGGTAAAAATTATGAAAACATATTCAGCAGTTACAGTTTCTTCAGTCTATCGGCTACATAAAAGGCATTTGAAAAAGAAGCCTAAATACATATTTAACCAATTGACCAGAATGGCACTGAAGGAGTTTTAACATATTTTGAAAAATTGCCTAAATACATATTTACCCAATAGACTGGAACAGCTCCTTCAGAGTCTCTCTGGTCTCTTGGGTACATAATACGTGTTTTTAAAAACTGCCTGGCTATATATTTACCCAATAGACCAGAACAGCTATTAAGTAAATAATACGCATTATGTAACTGTCAATGATTTTTTTCATTCCTTTTAAAAAATAATATGAAAAACAAATGCAAAGAAGATGAAAAATTAAATATAAATATTTATTAAGATTGTGAAAGGTCTGGAGCCTGCACTTGGTTTATGTATGTCACATTGTAGAAAATATCTCAGATCAGTGTGTTTGTGTGTGTGTGTGTGTTTAAAGTACAGGGCATTGTCAAGTACATCAGAGCCTGGGGTGCTTAATATAGAAGATAGAACAGCAGTTGGGAGTTGGAAAGGTCTGGCAGAAGAAAGAGGGGGAAAAAAAAGGGAAGATATGAATCATAAATTCCCAGGAAGGATGGGTAAATCAAGCAGTTAATTTTGAGAAAGCCTAAAGATAGTGCATGAAACACTGCAAAAAAAGAAAAAAGAAAAAAAAAAAGAGGAAAGAATGTTGGCATCGTGGTATCTGAGCCCTGTGTATCAATACTTCAATATACTATACGGAAGGACTATGCAGCCAACTACAAATTGTCCTCTTCCCTTCATACTTACCTTAAAAGAAAATCATCAGTCTTGTTTGCTGAAGTATTAAGAACCCACTCGTGTTGTCATGCAGAGTCTTAGAATGGTATAGCAGCCAGGATGATTTTTGATTAAATCTTCATAGATGTTTTCAACCATTAAACTCGTTACAATTGATAATGTATTTGGATTGGGATTCTTTTCCCCCATAAAATGATTCACTTCTGAAATGAAATTCATGAACACTTACTGTCTTCTTTCTGATTTGAACATGTTTTAGACTGTTTTGAAATCACAGGGAAGTAAATCTGATTTGCTCTCACACTTTATTCTGCAACACAGTGAAGGCAAAGCAACAGAAATTCTGAGAGAAATAACGTTCATCTTTGAAAGCAGTGCTGTCACTTCTGTATTTACTCTTTTTTTTTTTTTTTAAGTTTGAAAGCTCTCAGTGGGTCAGAAAGCAAGGAAGACCTCTTATGCTTTGCACACATCTCCACATTGGCAAAGGATGAAAAATGGCCAGGAAGTGATGGACAGCGGTGAATGGAAATTTTACTACAGGCAGATATTTTTTCCATGGACAAAGTTTTTATTTCCTGGCCAGACCTCATTTTTCGGTGAAATTTCTCTTCCATTCACACAAATTGAAAATTCTGTGTTATCTGGTTGGTCAGCAGACACAGACGTGTTGGCACGAGGCACAGCACAGTCAGTACCAGATTGCAGAGGTCCCACAAATGTGTGGGATTAACACTCTCCCCAGGCTAAACCCTCCGGGTGAGAAGCTGAGCAAACTTGCCTGGATGAATCACCCTCCTGCGCTGCTTTTACAGTTCCAGGGCATTACTACAAGAGCTGCTGTGTGCAGGGGAGGTAGCAATGCTGAGGGAAACACGACAGTGAAAGAGAAGCTTCAGGACACTTCACCTTTCCTTTATTTTCATTTCAGCTTTGATAGCCAAGCCCATAAAAGAAGTGCATAACACAATGGCTGCTCATCAGTTCAGTGTCACTGGTGATGCAGTCAGCGAGAGGTTTTTGGCTCTTTCGCTATTTTACCTCATTAAACCTTTCAGTATATCAGCCAAAGCTCACCTCTTCATTTATTTAATGAGCTACTAAATGTCATTAATAACATAACCCTGATATGTGGCTCTCTCAACCAAGACCCCACTATCAGTACTGACACCGTGGCTGCACCCTGAGCCAAGAGCTCACTGGCTATGCTGGCATCATGGCTGGGCAGGCATGGTTGTCCTGGAGGACCAGGGGTCTTCAGACACCAAGTGCCACCGCTGCCAGTTGCCTGGCCACTATCCCTCCCAGCGCATCCTCCCACACCCCAGCTCAGGCTGGGACTATGTTTCCCCACCACACAAAACCAAGGCTATTGCAGTATGAGACCTCTGGAAAATGATCCAGACTCCACCTTCTGTTGTCCAGAGAGCCCATTATCTTATTTCATATATACTACTAAACAACCATCAGCTATTTTTTCAGTCGCTACCAACTTCATCTAGACTGACTTGGCAGCTGATGGGTGAAAGCATCTCTATCCCATTATTACTCCTGTACTCTACTGTTCCCATTTCCTGAGCTTTTTAAGCAAGAGTCCACTATGCTAGAAACAGTAAATTGAAGGTAGTATTAATCAGTGCATCTATCTTATCTGTAAAGTTCAGAATACATATGTATTTATATCTATATCTAGCTGTCTATTTGTTAAAGTAGGACATTATTTTTGTTGTATCATTTCCAGACTCGCTATTCACTATTTAGCAGCCTTCCTGCAAGACACAAAATCCATTGTGTAATAATTTCTAGCAGACTGCAGGAGTGTAAAAGTAGACAGTGTTTCCTTCAAAAATGGAATCATCTTTCACAGATGTAGATGTGTACTTGTTATGCCAAGATGAGACAGATGTGGCTCTATTCACTCAGGGACAGGTGCGGAGGAAGAAGAGATAAAACATTTGTAGAAACTGTAAGCAACTGCATCGCTGTTGTTAAATAAATAAACATTCTGCCAAAAAAAAAAAAAAAGTTTATTTGCTTATTTTTCCAGAATGTTTATTTTAAGCTGCAGCTTAGCTGTGATTTATTCAGATTTATGTTCCTGTATCAATTTAAATTTATAATATGCATTCTATATATAAACATCTGTTTGTATATAAGCAGGGGAAGGTACATTGGCACACACGAAGAGCATGTATGCACATACATACATACGCACGCGTAGATGGTATGTACAAAATAAATAGTCACAGAGGCACATGCACACAAACAAATCAGGTGAAGAATGGGGAAATATTTTATTAATATAGTGAGGCTTTGTGCGTGCAGGGGAAGGGGGTGGGAGGGAGAAGAGAAGCAGATGCTGTGTTGCCTATCAAGGCTTAAGCCAGTTCAAGCTCCGCGTTCCAGGACTGAAGGTGGTGACCTTAGAAAAGTCTAATTGCCCTTTGACCACATGGACATCAACAGGAAACCTCCATACAGAGACGTCCACAGATATCTTTGGAGAAAAGGGTAAAATGGTTTGGACTGTATGAAAGCGCTTTAAACTGGATAAAAGTTAGTTCCTGAGATCAAAGCCCCAGCATGGCTGGGGAAGAGGGTCTGTATCAGGGCAGACTCATGCTGAGGGTCACCACAGGGAGGGAGCACAGCGCAAAATGGGGGACAGGAGGCGATTCAGGTGTTGATCGATTTATCATTTCTGGTTGGTTGGTTTCGTTTCATTTTCTTCTGTTAGTCTTCGGTCCAAGCTGCCTGTGAATTTGCCCCAGAAAGAGGTAAGCCCGGATACGCCTGGCAGACAGGTGGGGATGCACTACAGGGACGTCCCCAGAGAAAATCAAAAGCCACCTCAACGAAGGAGTGATCAGCAGATCACAGCAGCAGCATCTCCTCTAACCACAGGAAATCACCATGCATGGGCTGTAGACACCAAGAATTACCATGTTTCCCTCAGAGACTACTGTATTTTCCTCATCCTTAGACTTGGGAGCCATCAATGAGAATTTCGTGATGAAAGGAGGAACATTTTGTCATCTGGTGAATATATAGTTTTCCTGATAGCTACTGTAGACTTGGGAGGCTGGGGCCAAGTTTCCTGGACCATGAAGAGAATTCAGAGCAGTCATAAACTGAAAAAAAATGGCCAAGGGAGGCTTTATCCTGCAAGGGAATGTGGCTAACCCTGTCCTGACCTCCCCTTCCCTGGAGCTCAGACCTGCTGCTCACTGGCCAACTGCTCCTTGCCAGGGAAGGTCCCTCTGGGCCACTGACTTTTTGCATTAACCAGATTTCAGGCGCTCTGCATGAAGTCATCGAGCAGGCGGAGACCAGGCAGAGGGAGCCTGGAGATGTTTATCCTGGGCTCTTGCTGCGTCATTTTGGAGAGCCCATGTGCTCCCCACAAAACTGCTCTTCAACGGAGAGTCCTCAGATCCCTCTGTTAGGGCTTGCCGAGGTCCGTATTGCCGATTTGGGGCCTAACTTGCTGCTCGTTTGCAAGCGGGTTCATTAAAGAGGCGAGTTCCAGGGTGCCGAGGGCCTCGTTCCTCCCAGAGGCAGCAAGTGAGGATAAGCACAGACAAGAGGAGAGGCAATATCATAAAGCCTGGATGAAGCTGGATTACTTTTCTCTGAAATATTTAAGCGAGCCAGGGGAGGGAGGAGAACAGGGATGACAGCGATGGCGACTGGAAGGAGGAGTGAGGATCCACAGCTGTGAGGAGGACCAGGAAGAGGAGGGGGAGGAGAGGAAGGGACGGAGAGAGAAAGATGATGTGATTTATTTTTTATTTTTTTTTAAATATTAATCACAGCTCCAGAACAGGAATCAGGGTGGGAATCAGCAGCTGGGAGAGGGAAAGAAAATGGAAAAGATTATTTTTCGTTTGAAATACGTTTCTTCAATCATAACTCTGCATAGAAGTGGGAGTTTGCAGCTGGGCACAGAAGAGTGGTCTGTGGTTAGAGAAGGAACGTTTTAACTAGAATGGGCTCTGCCATCAGCTGGGGGCTCCGCATAGAGGCTGGGGCCGACTGGGGACTCTGTGGCCAAAATAAGGTGTCATTGCTCAGGGCTGCCAGCATAAAACTCACCAGCATCCCAGTTCTCTGCAGCACAACTATAGAAGTACTTTATTTCTGTGTCAGGACATGGAGCAAGAGGCACATTTAAAAGAAAAGTCAAGTGACTTTCGTATTTCTACAAGCTTGTCAGCTTAAAGGTTTGTTTTTTTTTGTTGGTTTTTTTTTTTCTCTGACTCCTAAGAGGGGAAAGAGAAAAAGATAGGAAGTTTTTTCACCACGTGAGGGTTGGTTTGTTATTTTTCTTTTATTCTCACTTTTATAGCTTGACCAGTGAATCCAATTTAACAGAAACATTTCCCTTCATAGGCTGAACATTCAACGACTTCACTCGTTTAAGTCCAAATGTGAGATGCTACTTCATCTGAATGTCAGGAATTATACACACACACAAAAAAAATCCACTTAGCAAGGTCATAATATCAATTCTCATGAAATCTTGAGGAGCAATGGTTGTACACTGCTCACTGAGACTCAGTGACATTTCTCTGTGCACGTATCTCCAGCACCGTATATACAGGACTTGCCATATGTGTCAATAGGAGTAGAAGAATGTAGAACCTGGTTTTGCTCTCCAGTGAGGCTGAGAGTGCAAAGCATGTCACAACAATATTGTTACTTCCTTTACATTTATATTTTCTACACCCAAGCACTGATTTGCTCCTTATTTAAGCAACATTTTCTTGATAAATTAAAAAAGCAGCAATAGCCATTACTGCAGGCTATATACAGCCTCTAATATCACTTAAGCATATTACAGAATATAATATCTGGTACTTAACGACTAACTTGCATATGAAAGCTCACATAATGTCTCATAAAACCCTTAAAATGGCTTCAGTTTAAGAGTCTCTTTAAAAAAAAAAACACCTTCAGGGAATATTGTAAATGAAGTAGCACTCCAGCATTAGAAAAAAAATTCACACACTTGCAGAAATTTTTAATATAAATTGAACACATTAAAAATTAATTTTGCATGACCATTTCGCATTGCAGTGCCAATGCATAGTTAAGATAAGGCCTTAACTCTTCTTTGTTTAAAGTAACATGGAAACATCACTCTCTCTTTCTCTGTTATCTGTACATAATTATAATTTTCATTAATCAGAAATTGGAACCCCATCCTCTTATAATGACAGCCTCGGCTGGAGATCAATGAAACCCTACCTGTGTCGCTAAGGAAACTTGCTATAAACTTTTAGGAAACTCATTAAAGAAAGGTGTGACCTTACAATTAGATACAGCTACGCAGAGCGGTGTATGCATTTATGTCATATGCTAGTCAGGGAGTGGAATTTGGTTTGTTGGGAAAATAGAAGTTCTCTTTTGTGAGACTTTACTAGTAGAAATCTTGTAGAATCTCCAGTGACATCAATTGTCAGCTTTGAAGACTCAGCTGACATAAAAGCTGGCATCAAAGACACTAAACCAAGAAGCAGTTTGTACTACAATATTATTCTTCAGTGGGAAGTATATATAGAATAAAGACCTTTACCAATTTTCCTCTTCTTTTACAGCTTTTTGATTGGACTCGTGGCCAGAGCTTTGCAGCAAGGAGTTCCCCCAACAGGCGTTGGTTGCAATCGGACATTGAAAAATGCCTTTTGCCGCACAGGAACCACTTTGTTGGACACCATGCCAGTGGTGTGCCGTGCTGGTGGGAGCACGGGGAGATTGGTGCTCTGCATCTCTGATGACCGGCTCTTAATGATGGAGAAGTGTCGAAATCTCTCTGATGTCACCACATCACAACAGGCAACAAAGTCTTCTGGACTTGCGTATAAGATGCTCAACAGATTTTTCTTCCCCTAATATCCAAAATCATAGACTCGTAGAATATGGAATGGTTTGGATTGGAAGGGACCTTAAAGATCACCTGCCCTGGGAAGGGATAACTTCCCCTGGATCAGTTTGCTTAAAGCCTCATCCAACCTGGCTTTGATATATAAAATGTATTTTATCTCTTTATTGTGTCATTTACCTGTAGGACTTAAATTGTGTTTCTAACCCCATTCTGAAAGTTAGTTTGTGTCCTATAAACACTTTCATAAGTACATTCTCTTATGTCAAGAATTAAAATCTTAGGGAATGTTATAATTCATCATTTGCATTAAAGATGTTACAAAAGCAAAATAATTTTCAATGTTGCATTCACCACTCCTATGATTTTTTGATCACTAGAGTGCTGTTTATACATTTCCTTGCAAGTTAAAATAGAGTGTTTAGCCCAAACCAACAAACACCATCTTCATTCCAAAGTGTCTCAGAAATCGCTGTGACTTCTGAAATGTCTAAATGTCCTAAGTCGCTGGACTTTGAAAAAAAATCACCTTCTGGCTGGAGCTGCACAGCACTGAACCAGGCAAAGCTAGCGAGAACGGCAGCTGGAGAAGAAAATACCTTCTTTAACATGTGGAGCTAAATGCTACAGTATTTAACAGGGATTTTAATTGCACCGCTGTGCAAAGAGGCAACAAAGCTGTGTTGGGTTTCTTGTACTTCTCTCCTATAGACAAACAGTAGGAAGCGTGGCTGGCTATGAAGCAACAGCATTGACTTTGCACAGTTTTTCTGTCATGCTTGATTTTGTGTCCTTGAGTATTTTTCTATGCTTTGGGTTTGCTGATTTTTTTGCTTTTGGAAAATAGCCAGAAACTTCTAAATGTCTTTCTGGAAAGTCCTGGACCTGTGCAGGAGATCCTGCTGGCTGGACTTGCAGAAGAACATGCACAGGAAGATGAGGAACAGCACTTCCTCCTGCCTCTCCCAGTCGCATCTTTAATCTCTTTATGTGGTTTATGCCTGTGGCTTTCTGAGGATGCCTCAGCACCTCCAGCTATAGACCATAAAAGAGAACCTTCAAGGTAGACCGATAAGGCTGGTAAGCCAGCCTCACCACACGTGTGGCAGGCTGTTTAAAATAACTTATATTTTCTCAGTGAACTTTTACCTTTCAGTCTAAGAAATACTTAAGGAAGAAAACTATTGCTTTTATGCTTAAGATTGTGCAAAGTGGGGTTTTCTAACTATGTGGTTCAGCAGCTGAGACATGAGGAGCCAGCTTTGCTGTGCTGGAGAGCAAACAGAGCTGCAGGGTCTTTGAGGAGAGGTGGAGGTGCTGACCATTTGGAGGACTGACAGAGTGGACTTGAAACAAAGTTTGGAGAGATTAGCCCAAAGTAAGGGAGGAAGCACCTCGAACAGGGAAGGCAGAAGCGAGCAGGAGCCGAGAGGGAGCCTCTCATCGCCCTGCCCAGCGCAAAGGGTGCTCAGTGCTCACCTCCCTCACCCACACGCTGACCTATGGGGCTGTGCATCAGGCCAGAACTGGGAGTCAATGCACTCTCTCAGGGCAGTGTAACAGATTTATTTATTTTGGTTCTATGGGGAAAAAAAAAAAAAAAAAACACAACAGGTCAAATTGAAAACATTTCTCAAAAAAATGTAATGTTCCTATTTTCAAGTGTTGGGTTGGACAATGAAACATTGTCTTCACATGCAAACAATTTTTAGCTTCTGCCGCTCTCTCTGCATCACTAGTCAAATTTTCTGCTGGGAAAATATAATTTTTTAGAATTTTTTTCCTCTGCCCAAAGGCTTTACTTTCTCCACTAAATCTACTGCTGATGTCTTCAACACAGTAAACATACCCATCTTCTCACAGGGCTGACTTCAGTTTTGATGTGTATGCATTGCAGAACAGCAGACGCAGTTGTATATGTCAGAGAGCTCAGCCTGAAAACTGTTGCGTTGTTCTTTATGGGATAGATTCTTTCTTCTTTTCTCCCACAAAGCTGTAAGAGAATAAAAAGAAATTACCTTTCATTGCAAGTCAATTTGTGGGATGTAATGGCACAATTTAGAAAGGAATATTGCAGACAGTAAGACCACTTGGATTAGAAGTCTTGAATCAGTTTGTAGGGCTGTATATTTCTATAGTATTGTGTTTTGTTGTGTGGGGAATTTAATAAGAGATGTAAATCTGCAAACAGCAATGGTATCACCATAAAATATAAAAGATTCATGTATTATAAATAGGTATGATAAATAAATTATTTATATGAATGTATATCTGGATGTTTGTGTACAAGAGCGCATGTTCACTTTTTGAAATAATTAGTGGCAAAGTCTTCTGTTGTGCTTTGCCCTGTGACCTGTGCAAGAGCTTTAATGACATTTCACGCAAAGAACTGAAGGTTGATGGTGCTTTGTGCTGAACTGGAGCAGCTCAGACTCATTAAGGTGGGGGACATCCCAAGCCACGTACTGAGCAAAAAAAATCTCGGTCCAAGGAGGCTCAGGGTCTTTCTGGAAGTTCCAAGGCAGCCCTGAGAGCACTGAGCTAGCACTATGCAATGAGAACGACGCAAGGGATTTCATGGGCTCTCCACATCACTGTTCAAAATGTGTCTGTGGGTAAATTTGAATTATATCAATCTGCTGCATGTGCCGTTGCAGCTTTTGGCAGCCACAGTGACAACCTCACTGTGATGACTTTTTTTTCCTGCTCTGACCTGCCGGTGTACCAGCTTCTCCAGGAGAATGTATATTGCTGATTAGAATTAAGTCACATGAACTATGCGGTAGGAACTTACAGCTACAGACTGCTCCTCGGTAACCTGTGTCATCTAAAGATAGCTGGCTGCACAACCTCCTATTTTTAAGCCGGGTGGGACACTTCTAAATTAAGGCATGAGTAAAACAAAATTGTAGGAGAGCTCCAGAACATTAGAGAAAAATCCTGTGTGACTTCAGTTATGTTATTAACTTTTCCACTTTTGCTGCAGAAGTTGTTTCTGTCAATATTTTACTTTAACGGTGCTGAACGGGAGGAAGGAGCAGGGTCCAAGCAGATGGCTGTCAGCAAACTGATGACGGCAGTTGAGAATTAGTGTCCAAATACAGTATTTAAAACTTGCTACAGTACATAGTTTCCTGCATATGCATGCCAAAATAAATCTGGTTTGGAGAACCTTTCAGGATCTTTATTTTATTTTTATTTGGAGCTTATTCTATTAAGAATAGCTAAACAGACAGCGTACCTTAGCTTAGGGGGAGGGTGGATCCGTCAAACAGTAAGTACAAAACTAGATGAACCGGGGAGACCTTTCCAACCTTTATTCACTCCAGCTATTGACTTTCTGAGCATCCCTAAGTATCAGGATGAATGATAACTGAGCAATAACGTTAATTCGCACACATTTTCCCCCCACCCATTCCCCGTGCACACGCGCTGTAAAAATCCATCCTTCTTCTGGCAGCTGTGTTATTTTTCCCTCCGGATAGTCTTCCCAAATGAGTTGGTACGGGATGGAGACTGTCCTGCGGGGAATGTCTGACATCAGGCTTCCAGGGTATCAAGCAGAAAAGTTCAGGCACCTGAACCAGATACATTTTTAGCAGATGGGAGCAGCAGCAGGTAGTGGCTATTTCACTATGCACACCTCTTTTGGTCTAAGTGTGACTAATATGTTGGTTTAGATACCTGGCTGCAGCGGGGTCAAGGCAGGGGCAAGCTGTCTCTTCTGCAGTGAATTAGAGGCTTACATTCATTATCTTCCAATACCTCATTAAAACAGCTTTAATGTGGTGAACATTTGATGGTAGACAAAAGCTTTAATCTTGTGAATATCAAACACACCTGTGTTACATTTCCTCTTGCAAGCAGTTAGCAGAAACAGGTTAACAAGCTATTTTAACTCCTTAATCTGCTGAATTTGTGTGGAAACCAGACTTTCACCAGTCACCTGAGTTTGAACTCAGAAAAACCCTTCCATACACCCCTAATTTATCAAGCTCTTTTTTCAGACTCTGACTGCTCTAGACACTTTTAATCATCTGTTTAATTTTGCACCTTTTTTTTTTATCCTGATATATTATATGCAGGTTATACTTAAGGCCCAGATTTGCCCTATTTTTCTTCCTCATCTGACCTAGATTCAAATTTACACACTGTGAAATAGCTAATAAATCCCCATTAAGGTTGTAAAAGGTGAAGGTTCAACCAATGTGCAAGTCATCAAGTTCTAATGTAAAACTGAATGAGCCTTGATATTAGCAGCAGTCTCAAAAAGTGAGGCTGAAAGACTCTACAGGTTTCCAGCTTTTTTATGGCAGGCTACGCTTAAAGGACCTAATCTGAGACAACACTGTTAAGCCTGTACAACAACAGTGACAACAACAGGCCTTAAGAACAGCAAGGAAAAAAAAAATGCTGCCTTCTCCAAAAATGAAATGTCGGTGTTTTTCTCTTTGCGCCCAGAAGCCTGACACCAAGACACGTTTTATGCTCCACATGTTCTGTATATTTTACTGCAAGAAAATACAGTTCAATAAATATTTCCCAATAAATATTACAACCTCTAAATACAAACATTTATATAAAGCCCTTGGAAAATACATTTCTTTTGTGTATCTCTCCGTGTCAGTGTTACCGTCCTGACATGGGGAGGTTTTGCTTCTCTATTGAAGTCTTGGAAAAGTGGTTTGTCAGTCCAACTGGAGAGTGCTGCTTTTTTCTTTCTTTTTTTTTTTTCACTAGCCATAGAAAGTATTACAATGATTTACAGAGACACGCCGAAAGTAAATTATGTTGTAAACGCCTGTCCCCTGGGTCGACAAAGAATCACAGGGAAAAAATGCAAAAAGTTTGAAATTCCCAACAGCAAAGGTTGACAGGAAAATATGGTGTTGTTTTTCTATGAGTAAAAGTAACTTTTATGTTGTGTTTTCCCATGAGAAATTATAAACTTTCAAAGGAATTTTAGTCTCTTGTATGCACACATAAGAGCAATTTATCTGGTACTGCCCCAGTGAAAACACTGTTAAGACTTTAAAGCTGTTAGAACTATGGCTGAACTTCATCTAGGCTGCTACTACTTATTTGTTCTTGCTGCCTCTTCTTGTCAAAACATTTACTCAGACTTCGAAGAGTTGCAAGTTGGCAACGTGTTAATAATATTAGAATGCATTTGTGTCGGCCATGTGGCTGCAATATTTGAGTAAATTCATCACTTATTTAATGAATAATGAATTCATGAGAGTAGCTATGGAGACGTGGAACCATATGTAGTAAATTAAATGGGAACTTGTCAACGTACAGTAACAGTGAATGTCACCAAAGTAGTTGTGTCTGTTTTATAGCAGTGGTGATGCACTTACACTGAGGCTGGTACATATGTATTTCTTACCAGGTATAGTAAAGCCACATTTTTTCACACCTAAGTTGTAGCAGTGATTTCTAACAGGTGTGGTAATAAAGTGAGACTTTACACAAGTTTCTTTTTGGTATACGCAACAAAGGTGGAAGAATCTCAAGATATTCAGCCTGTAAATTAGCTAACAACATTTTGAAAAGGAAGGTAGAAAGCTGCAGGGTGGGTTTTTTTGGTAGGAAAAGGTCACCAAAGAAAGGGGGATGGGTGTTACTTGGCTCAGTTCTCAGCTGCCCTAGCAGATAATGGAAACTCCAGACATGAAGGATGTCTTCCAAGACAGTTAACAGGGAAAATCAGGCCTAAAGATTAACAGAGAATATGCAAGAAGCTCATTAATGGGAAATTCTGAAAAGAGGGTGGTGCATAAGTTCTGAAAACTAAGTCGATCTTTCTGTTTGGCTTCAGAGCCACAAGCAGTCTTTTGGACATCGTCAATGTCAACGTGGTGGCCTCGTCTACAATGTCCAGTGTTTAGAAACACATCTAAAAGGTGGTGGCTGAAGTCCATGGGCCTCCTTACCTGCTTCCAACAAGCAGGAGAGCCCTGATTCCCCAGCCTGTGCCTCAGGGTATTCTGACACAGCTTCTCCTACTGAAGCTGTATCGTATTCACTGGGGTATAATTTCCAACAAATATTTTAAAGGATTAAAAATGGCTCAGCTTCAAGAAAGGAGAAATGAGCCATGGAGTACCTTCTCAGGAGTTATCTTAGGAAATGAGAGACTCAAATTCAAGTCAGTGATATTAGGCAGGCAGGTAAGGAAGGATTTCAGTATTGGTAGTCTTCAGCTTCCATCTCTGACTTTGCAGTATCCAGAGCTTTCAGATAAGCTGGGTTCATAGGCTCCACTGGCAAAATGGTGTAAGAAACCTAAGGATTAATGTGACTCTGATTAGCTAAGTGTAGCTATGGAAGTGTATAACATTAGCAAGCATATGATATTTGATTATGCACGTGAATAAAGAATTTTAATCTAGCTGAAAAACATCTCTGGTGCAATACTGGTGGCTACAGAGTTTGGAACCTTCTAGTGAAAGCTTCAGCTGATCAGGGGACTTCACAATTTTGCTTAGCTGTTGTGTTTAAATGGATATAATCCTGTTGGTGATCTAGCCAAAGGTCCTTTGTGTGTACAAATAGGCATAGTTTCACTGCAGTCAATAAGAATGAATAAATCTTATGCAACAAAGCCACTGTACTCCTGATAGTCAAAAAGCAGAAAAGGAGCTAATCTTCAGGAAAAAAAAGAGCAGAGCTCATAAAGATTGAAGCCATTTTTATTTTAAATATTTTAGAAGACGACATCCAGAAAAAGCCTGGCTTCTTGTAGTGGTTTCTGCTTAGGACATCTCCTGAGGTTTGAGAAACTTTAAATGCTCTAAAACACCTACAGACCTACAGCCTTTCAGGTCAGAGACAGTTCCAGTCACATTTCAGGCATAAGACTCACCTTTCCAGCAAGTTTTTCTTGAAGAACACTCACTTCAGACAGACGCCTATCATGACAGATGCCTATCATGATTATGGTATCTACTCACTGCCTCTTGACATGGTGTAACTCAGAGCCCATCTTCCTAAAGACACGTCAGTCAACAGACACGTTTTGAAAACTTAGCTCCCAGGATCTTCCTAAGATTCATTACAATGTAGTTTTGGGAACCCATGTCACACCTACAAAACTTTCCCTTTATTTTTTCAGCTGTTGAGTTGTGTTATATCTCGTCATGTCACGTCATGTTGAATAGCATTATTGCCTTCAGAAATGATGGGATAGAGCCCGACTTAATGTGTTTTGAATGATGTGACACAATGTGACATATGTCATAAAGTCATTGTCACCCATCAAAAAAAGTGACAGATCAAATTCAAACAAAGCTTACCATATACTTTTAGTGGCTACCTAATCAACTAAAAACAAATATTAGAATTTGTGAGCCAAATGTGTGGGAGTATGACTCATTTTTGGTCAGTCCTTACATGCCTAACTTGGTGTTTTACATTTCTTCCACATTTCTTCACACTGTATTATCCATTTGGTAGGTAGGAAACTTGTTCAGTTCATTTGTATTATTCAGTCTGCAAATTTGTCAGTCTATTACTTCTAAGTATGTTCTTCTAGTCCTTTTCATGAATCCTCCCCATTTATCTTCTCTTTCTGGATGCATTTAGGTTATTACCATGTTATGAAAGTAACAACATAAAACAAAAGTTGAATTTGGCATCTTGCAATGTCATACAACAAGCCAAACTATCAAGAACAAGGAAATAATTTTCTGTAATTCTATATACGAAGAACATGCAAGTCAAATGAGGCACATGATCGTGAAAAGCCAGCAAGGATTCAACAAGGGTAAATCATGCTTGACAAACCTGATCACCTTCTATGACAATGTAACCCACTCGGCTGATGTGGGGTGAGCAGTGGACATTGTCTACCTGGGTTTCTCCAAGGCTTTTGTCATGGTTCCCCACAGCCTTCTTCTACATAAACTGATGTCTTATGGTCTAGACAAGTGGTCTGTGCAGTGGGTGGGGAGCTGGTTGCTCACAGAGAGCGATGGGCAACGGCTCCTTTTCAAACTGGCAACCAGTCACAAGTGAGGTCCCCCAGGCATCGATACTGGGTCCAGCACTGTTTAATATCTTCATAAGTGATCTTGATGATGGGATCAAGTGTACCCTGACAAAGTTTGCTGATGATACCAAACTCATTGGAGAAGTGGACACTTCAGAAAGGAGAGCCAACCATGCAGGAAGACCGTGATAGGCTGGAAGTGCGGGCTAACAAGAACCTTATGAAGTTCAACAAGTGTAAGGTGTTACACCTGGGAAAACATAACCCAGGAGTGCAGTACAAACTGGGATCTACCTGGCTGGGAAACAGCTCTGTGGAAAGGGACCTGGGGGTCCTGGTGGACAACAAGCTCAATGTGAGTGAACAGTGTGCTGCTGCAGCAAAAAAAAAGCCAACAGGATGCTGGGTTGCATCTGCAAGGGCATGGCCAGCAGAGATAAAGATGTCATTATCCCACTCTACTCAGCGCTTGTCAGGACACACCTGGAATACTGTGCTCAATTTTGGTCCCTGCTAGGCAAAAAAGATGTGGACAGGCTGGAGAGGGTCCAAAGAAGGGCCACCAAGATGATCAAAGGGCGGGGAAGCCTGCCATATGTGGAGAGGCTGAGAGAATAGGGTTTGTCCAGCCTTGAGAAAAGAAGGCTTAGGGGACACCTTATCACCACGCTCAAGTATTTAAAGGGTGACTACAAAGAAGATGGAGACTCCCTTTTTACAAGAAGTCATATGGAAATGATGAGGGGTAATGGGTACAAGTTGCTCACGGGGAGATTCCAATTGGACACAAGAGGAAAACTTTTTACAATGAGAACAATCAGCCATTGGAATATTCTCCCCAGGGAAGAGCTGGATTCCGCAACATTGGACACTTAAGATTCAGCTGGACATGGTGCTGGGCCATCTTGTCTAGACTGTGCTTTTGCCAGGAAAGGTTGGACCAGATGATCCTTGAGATCCTTTCCAATCTGGTTTTCTATGATTCTGTGATCATACCATTTTATTTCCACTCTACATATCTGCTCATCAAATATTTCTAATAAGGAAAGTAAGACAGGAGGGAGAAAACAAAAAATGTTTTTGTCTTGTAAATGAATTCCAGCTTTTCAAGACTGGAGTTGGCACAACTGGCAATATTCAGTAAGTTGTACCAAAGCATTACCGTTGCACTATTTGCAAAGTCAAAGACTGAAGCCATTTCCAAAGGAGAAAGGCAGCGTCATCCAGTGAAGGGATGTGAAAGATGATGTGGGTGCAATCCATTGTTGTGATCACATAAGGGAACCCTGAAATATCATAAAATCCCACTCTGATCTGTTGTCACTACTGTTGGTTGTATGGAAAATTAACACATTTAATTAACTGCCTGACCAAAGCAGCTGTTACCTTATATAAAACCTTGAACATTGATGCCCGGCATATCCCACTAGGTGTTTGAATGTGCCAGTGGCATAAGACTGATTATAGTTTTATACTAAATAGCACAGCATGACTCCTCTTGCAACACGCTCAAGTCAAGATCTTCCTTAAATTCTTCATGGGCCATAATGATGCTCCAGCCCAAATTGCTTAATAATGTTGTTATTCAGGACAGCCAAGAAGATACACCACACACAGCAAAACACGTCCGGGCCAAACCAACTCCTTTCTCTGCTTTTGTTCCTGACATCTGAAAGTGTTCTTGCTGCTTAGACCGTTTGGCATGAGATTTCCATCGGAATACTACAAGTACTATTTTATTTATATTCCATTTCTATCATTTATGGCAGATGGTTACTTGCCTTAAATTTTTAAAAAATATCCTGGCTGCAGAATTTCAGATTAAAAGTAAACTATCCAAGTCAGAGGCAACTTTAAGTTCAGTTATTTTTACCAAAGTTGGTTGGGGTTTTTTTGTAGTGCTCATCCTGTGCATGCAAGTTTGCATGCGTGCAAGCATCTATATTTATATATAGTTTTCTGGTGCTTTGAAATACTTTTCTGCTGTACATCTGTGTGTATATAGATGTCTATATTTACACACTTAAAAGGTAAACCTTTTCTACATATCTGAAAGAGCTACAAATTATTACATTTTTGAGGAGTGTATCTTGAACATTTTCTAAATGCAATTCAAGTCATAAATCAAGATTTGGAACACAGCAACTTCTAGACATGGAGAATTTTCTCTTTTGATATTTTTTCTACTAATTATCTTCCCATTCCCCTTTCTGTGCTTTGATAGCCACAAATGTGTTGCATCTAGAGAGTGTACACTACACACAGAAGGCACCAGTTTCTCAGCCCATACAAACTGGCACAGCCCCACTGATTTCAGCAAAAATATTCAGGCTTAATGTGTGGTCATTAAATGATATCTAACTTGCATACAGTATTTTCTTCCGTAGGTTTCAAATCATTGCGAGGGAAATAGACCCCAATCCTGCAAACACTTATGTGTGTGTAACTACACATATGGGAATAATCCCATTAAATCAATGGGATTACTCGTGTGCATAAAGTTAAGCATGTGTGTAAGTGCTTGCTGGAGCTGGGCCTGAGGGAGAAGACAGGATTTTTGAACCATTTATACAGTGGGTGTGAATGTTCATATTCCAGCTTCGTGGCTTCAAATGCCCCTTTCGAAGTCAAATGTTATTTGTGAAGAAAGAATTTACCCTCTTTTCCATCAAGTCAGGACATTTTCAGAATCTATAAACAATCTATTGTCGTAGCACAAGAACCACTTACAAGGAGGTCTCCATAAAACTGAGCAAACTAGTTACAGCATATAAATTACCTGACAATTTTGGTGTGTTCTCCCCCTGCAAAGTCTTCTCACATATCCTTTCATGTTTGCAAATTTATGCAAGCACATTTGAATCTACAAGTTGTAAATTGTATGTAGTTGTTATTCATGTGGGTTTTTTTCTTGGTAATCTCAGGTGGAAGGATTCCTGGACTAGATATTTGAAAATGCAAAGGAGGAGAAAGAAATATCAACTATGAACTCTGGAAAAAAAAAACAATAAATCCATACATAAAGAAAAAACAATTCAGCTAAAGCAAAAGTTCCCTGTCTAAGCAGGAGATGGTTGAGCCAGAAGCATTTTGGGAAAAGAGAAAAAATATAGACAATACAGTGCTCTGCCTGGAAAGTCCTGTTATCTGTCATGGGAACAGCTAAAGGCTCCATCAACTTAGTACCAACAAAGGAAAGAATTTCTTGTCCAAAGCTCCTTTTTCCTGCTGTGCACCCAGTCTAGTTCCTTGCACACTAGGCTAGGAGAGGTGTAGAAATGGGAAAGAATAATCTAAAGGTACCATATGTTTTACAACACTATATTGCGGGGAGAGGGGGGGGGGGGGGNGTAACCAAGTTTCTAATCAGCAGAGTGTCAAGGAAATCCCAGATTACTATTTCCACTGAACTTGGCTGTACCTAATCCTGGATACGTATTCTCTTCAGCTCTTAGAGTTGTTCAGAGGCAGGTTTTCACAAACAAGGGGAGATCTGTACATCAAATTCCCGGTTCTATAACTGGGTGTTGATAAGAGCATCTCCTTTGTCCCCCAAAGATCAAGAACAGGTAACTGAAACTGGAAGAACTCAGCATCTCTTTGGATCATTTTGATATCTGTTCACTGAATGAACTGACAATTCATACCACAGTTTCTCAGATCCTCATGCTCCAGAGTAGACCCTTGGCAACAGTCTTTAAAGTAAATGCAAAACTATTAACGTATGACATATTATTGTGAAATATCAAATATGAATGTGTGTATGTATGCATTCATATATACCTATTTATGTATGTCATTTGAACCCATGTTCCTATCAAAGCTTTTGAGAGAAACAGAGAAGAGCATGTGACGGTAAAAAGCATAGGGACTATAACAAGCTCGACCCTTATATATTACAGAAATAAAGCTGGAAAATTGTGTGTGGTCTTCCTCTGATGCCATACTCAAGATTTTTATTGCAAACACCTTTCTTGAAACATCCATTTAACATGCATCCATCTGTCAAGCGATGTTTTCCACAGCAGTGTTAATGTGCATGTGCCCCCTTCCACTTTGGTAGTTCACACCTTTAACTAGGGCTGGAGCCAGAGTGCAATAAACAGGCTTCCACAGTTTTGAGTATAAAAGGCTCAAAATGTGAGAGACACTTCGTCAAAAAACCCCAAAAGACCAAGACGGAGCAGTTCATAGGTTTGAAAGGCACAGGGAGTGGTGGGCTTTAAAACCTTTCTTGCAAATACCTCTCCTAAAAAAGTAAGAATGATGAATAACAGCCTAAAAGAGAGGATAGAAAGTAGTATCTGATGGGAAGGATACATTCACGGGCTAGAAGAAGAAGCACTTGCCTAGCTCCCAACCAGGTGCTGTGTCTTAGCTTGTTTAAAAATACCTCTGGTTATGTTTAATTAGGTATGGCAAAAGATCCTCAAAGAATGGATCGGTTCAAGCTTTAAGTTTGACTATAATATTTCACCTTTGTTAAGAAAAAAAGTATCAGTAAGATATAAAAACTTGAAAAAATATAGTATGAAAGTTACTGCCTTAATGAAATATTAAAAATGCATCAGGAATACTGTTCTGGCATTAAAAATAAACAATAACATTTCTTCCTAGTTACGGTTCACTTCAATTCTTTAAAAATTAATTATTACCTCTTTAAATATTTGATTAAATTAGATTTGGGTGGATTATCGCTATCCACAAAATACACGTTCTTGTGTATAAATTTGCTTTCTTCAGTTTCTGACATGTGCAGGCATGTTATACGGTTGTTTGATTATTAGAAAACTAAATCCAATGACTCTGTTTCGGCAGTTTGCAAAATATATTCTACTGAATACTGTCACTTTGAATGAAAGTGCAGTATTATGTTAGAAATCTCTAATAAAAGAGGAAAAGTAAAGCAACAAAATTACATTATATGATACTTGGGACTTTCACATCATATCTTATCACATTGCTATATCTCACACTCTAGAAAGACCACATTATTTTTAATAATGGTTAATTAGGATTTGGGGATAATAGCTTAGAAATCGTAAGAAATTGCTAGGCGTATAAAGTCTATTCTGCTTTCAATGCATCAGGATTTATGAATATAACTACTTAGATAGCAAGGGGAGAATAAACCCTGTAGTATGTCCTAAGAGAGGTAAGACAATTATTTCTCAAGTATTATGATAAAACTAAATTAGTATGTCCAAGCAGATAAATAAGAACCATTGCTGGGTGAGTGCAGTGGCTGATACAGTTACCAAATATTAGTTTAAGTGAAACACATATATGAGAAAGGTATTCAGTAATAATAATAACTTTAAAAAGCTCTTTCTGCCCATATTTACACACAGAGTTCGGGCTGATGGGATGCCAGGTTGGCAGTCTGTTTTCCCATATGACTAAACAACCAAATAATAGCAAAAGTTTTCTCAATCTTTTTCCTTCTCCCCTACTGGAGCAGAGAGTTTCAGGGTTAAGAGAAAGGTTGTCAGTCCTTGGCCTCTGTACCAGTATTGCTAAGAGGAAAACACAGAGGGGAAGGGTTTGTTTTGGCACTGGGGATGAGGACACATACCAGCTAGGAGCGATGTCGAGAGTCGCAGTTCAATCTGCATAGACCAGCGAGGAGTCAGCAGGAGTTTTGGTCATTAGGGACCAGAACCAGATTGAAGCGTGTGATACAGGAGATTAAAAAAAAAAAAAATCTATGGTGCATTTTCTAAACCACGGGCACCTGAATTTTACTTATCAAACTTTCTTATTTAATTGCTAACATGCCTTTATCAAAAGAAAATAGGCATAGCTGAAACAGCTGAAGAGATGTGTGTGTATTTTTTAAAAGATCAGCTGAAGTGGCGCTTTACCTGAAATCAAATATTCTGAGGTACACAGTGGGCGTTCCGTTTCATACTTCATCCAGAGAGAAATGATTGAGTTTGAACCAAAGAAGAAACAAGAACACTTGGATTTTGGGGATGTAGCTCTCTTCTTTCAACTACATTGAAAATATCCTACCAAATCCTCAGAAAGCCAACATTTAATAATATAAAAAGAAAATTCAACTTTCCTTTTAGATTAGTATCACAATATCACAATGCCGACATCTGGCTCCTGAGCCTGCACAATGGCTTCTTTGAAAGGGTAATTGACTTTGTGGTGAGGTGCTCTGTTCATTGTTCAGATATTGTAGATGACACTTCCTCTCGACTTGCTCTACAGCCAACAGCACGCTTCCGCCTCGCGTCACGCCAGGACGGTGCAGGGAGTGATATTCTATGGGCTTGGACAGAAAACTTCAAATCAATCAATCACCGAGACTATAAAAAAAAAAAACCAAACAAAAATCATGCAAAACTGAATTCATTGCAAAAGTTCCTTTTTTTTCCTTACAAATTTAAAATGGATTTTTTTAATGGAAAATATTGCTTTGTTTTTAATGGTAGGGTTCAGGTTTTTGCTAATTGTATATGCCTCAAAATACTGCATAGAGCATTAAAAATAAAGAAATAAAAATGAGGTTTACAGCAGAATAAAA
Organism: Ibidorhyncha struthersii; assembly: GCA_013398815.1. Lineage (NCBI taxonomy): Eukaryota > Metazoa > Chordata > Aves > Charadriiformes > Charadriidae > Ibidorhyncha > Ibidorhyncha struthersii. The sequence continues at coordinate 1,367,777 of VZSZ01004922.1, forward strand.
AGTAGGTGTCTTCAGATAAGCATTTTTCCACATCCGTCATCAGAAGCCGATACTTTTACTCATTGGCTACGCAGAGGGTTCAGGCTTCAGACTTCAAATGTCTGTTTAACTGCTGAGGTGGGTAGGGTTTCCTGACTCGGTATGCATCCTGTCATTCATTAAAATGCCCAAATAAACCTCACCACTTCTCCTTTGAAGGGAAGTGCCCATCATGATGTATACCTTTTATCATCTAGACCTGACCGCAGAACTCAGATCCCTGCACTGAATTATGCAACTTTACCTTTTACTTATTTTTCAGCCCGAGATGCCTAACTTTACAGAAAGATTGAGTTATTGGCGTGAATTGCTCCCATCTATCCAAGTAGCACAGGCTTCTCAAACTAAAATAGAACTAGAGTGGACTGAAGAGGCTGAAGGAGGCATTCATCGACTCTTCGCTCTGAAGTAGAGACACCCAAATAATAAGAGCCAAATCCGGAGGAGCAGCAACTATCTTGTGGAGGATGAGAAAGAAAGTGTCTGGAAAACCAGCCTGCAGATTGAACTCTCTTCCTGCTTCAGAGCCATCCTCGGGTGCTTCAGCTCAACAGCTATAGACAGCGCCGAAGCACTCAGAGCAGTAGGGCAGGAAGCTGGGCACAGGCAATAGTGCAGGAAAAATGTTTTCATGATTATACATGTAATAATCCCAGCTCGATTTGCATATTTTGATTTTGCTATTCAGTAAAGTTGGGTCCCCGCGGCACTTTGGAAGGTCAGTTGGGGGGCGCCGGGACGTGGCGCGTGAGAGGCAATGGGAATAGCTGGCCCTTGGCCAAGAAACCTGCCCAAAAGTGGAACTAAACTGTTCCTGTTTGGGGGGAAAAAAAAAAGCAGCATTGGATGGGAAGACTGTTTCCACAGCCAAGAAGAATTATTTAAGTTGGCTAATATAACACAGCCAGTTGATCCTTTGCCTTTCATATTCCTACTTGCCTGCCTCCCTCCTCCTTGGGACCGTCTGAAGAAAGGGAAGGAGCAGACAGATGTTCCTGGCCCATGCTGGTGGGTGATCGGGGGCACATTCAAGCTTCTTGTCTCTCTGAAGAGGCACCCAGCTGGGAATCGTGACTCACAGCTGGGTCACGAGGGTCTTGCCATCAACCAGGGAAGATGATGAATTCTCAAAACATTTGCAACTGCAAAAGAAAGTAAAAAAGGAAAAAAAAAAAAAAAAAAGAGAGAACAAATGTATGTGAAGGAAAGAAAAATTTGTTCATCTTCTCTGACACTTCTGTTGCTTTTCATTGTCCTTGGACAGGCAGGCTGTTAAGGGAACGGTTACCTTGTCCCCTGAGCTTCTACAGCTCCCAGCAGCAGGCCAGCTTCCAGCCATTCCTTGTCCATGCCTACTTGAAAGTAATGAAAAAAAGAAGAGACAAGAGAAAATCCACTCAGTTGATGCTCAGCAGAGCATTTTTTTTACTCCACAATTTCCATGTATACCAGCATTCCATCCTGTAAACACAACCCCAGAAGCTTAGGCAGGCATCGTCAAGAAGGACCCTATAGGAACCTGGTGTTGCAATGGCCCAGGGTGACTGGAGATTTAGGTTAAGGACAGAGTAGGGGCTATGATGGCATCAGCCCCTGTTGACCTGCTGGGTCCTGCTGCCATCAGCAGCCCAAGAACTCTTACATCCATTTTACAATGATGAAGTCAAATCACATAAATATAGATGGTGCTTATGCATCCAAACAGAGCAAAATAATGCCTGACAGTAGGTACTGTCATTATTCAATCTGTCATGGACTTGTCCTCACAGTGAAATTCAAAGCTCAGAGCATCCTGCGCCACAAGTGCTGGTACTTAGAATCATAGAATGGTTTAGGTTGGAAGGGACCTTAAAGACGATCTAGTTCCAACCCCCCTGCCATGGGCAGGGACACCTCCCACCAGCCCAGGTTGCTCCAAGCCCTGGCCAACCTGGCCTTGAACACCTCCAGGGATGGGGCAGCCACAGCTTCTCTGGGCAACCTGCGCCAGTGTCTCACCACCCCCAGTGTAAAGAATTTCTTCCTAATATCTGTCCTTGTTTGAGGTTACTCGTGATGCCCAAACCATGACATTGTCTCATCTAAATCTCCCCTCTTTCAGTTTAAAACTATTACCCCTCCTCCTATCGCTACACTCCCTGATGAAGAGTCCCTCCCCATCTTGCCTGTAGGCCCCTTTATGTACTAGAAGGCTGCTATAAGGTCTCCCCAGAGCCTTCTGTTCTCCAGGCTGAACAACCCCAACACTCTCAGCCTGTCTTCATAGCAGAGGTGCTCCAGCCCTCTGATCACCTTTGGGGCCTCCTCTGGGTTCGCTCCAACAGGTCCATGTCCTTCTTATGTTGGGGGCTCCAAAGCTGGACACGGTACTCTAGGTGGGGTCTCACGAGAGCGGAGCAGAAGGGCAGAATCACCTCTGTTGACCTGCTGGCCACGTTTCTTAAGGGAAAGGAAATTCGTTCTTTAGTTACAGTGATATTAAAACTATAGGTCATTCATGAAGAGGTGGCTTTCCAGTTTGTGGGAGACAATGAAAAGCAGAAGGTCCACAGTATTATGAGTAACCGGCAATCAGAAGAAAATATAATAAGCTACAAAACACCAAATGACTACAGGCCAATAAACTCAAAGCTTTTCTCCAGCAGCAAGGACTGCACAGACTGGTTATATCAAGTGCAAGCTGGACCTGCCATGGTGTAAGGAAAAAGGGATTGAAAGCAAAGCAAGTACAATTGTAGTTTTAAGAAACACTACAGGATTTGATGAAAAAGTCTATGTTTTGCAGTAGAACAATCAGTGATATGAAAAATCTGACAATTCGCAGTGTCATGTGGATCATAAAGAAGGAAGGGGAAAGTACAAAAGGGACTGGGCTGGAGAAGACCTACCAGGAAAAAGGAGGAGCTGATGAAAAAGAATGACGACAAGAGTGTTATCCCTTCATGTCTAAAGGACACTTTTCATTCAGTTCCTCAGAGGACATTAAATGCATGGTACTGTAGTAAAGCTTACTACATAGCTGATGTTAATGACTCAGAATACAGCAGCTCCCTAATTTTTTTCCCTCCACCTCTCCTCTCTAAGCATTGCCATGTGAAGCACTGTCCCAGCCTGAACACTTCATACTCTGTCTTTCTCTGCAGCTCATATTTCCTTCATTCTCACACTGTATTTAAAATCACCACATAATTCATTTTCTGGAGGAACCCTTTTACTCTGCTGTATTTGTCCCAGAGAAGGAGATTTTTTTTTTGCAATTTTTTCTGGCAGTGTTCATTCTCATATACTTTTCGTTTTGCAGTGACAGGCAGGCTTCCTCTGGTCCATTCAGAAATAAGGAATAAGTGATATCACATCACTGTTACTGGTATATTTCCTTATTATTGATGTATTTCATTTATTAAGGTTTTTTTTCCTTGGGGCTTCTTTTTCCAACAACATGTTCTGCTGTCAACAGGTTAGATTCAGGAATAGAAACATAGTTAAAACACCACAACTTAAAGGTAGCCGTCTTTAATAGAAACGCAGAAAAGGAACTGTATGTCATGATACCTGAGGATTAAACCTTTTTAAAAATACAAAAACGTCAAAAAGGACTAAAAAAGTTTTTTTTTGTGCAATAAATCTGCATGGATAAGCCCACACAATGCTCAAGAGATTTTCTGCCTTACCTATTCTCAGATGAAGTTAACGTACTCCCTTATCTCTTTCCTCCTGTTGTCGCTTCCATCCTTCCCACAGACACTCCTTCTCTGCCTTCATACAACCAAAGGTCATCTCAGTTACTTCTGTCCCACCCCAGTCAAGCATACAAACCCAAACCCATCTGCAACTTCAAGTCACCAAAGCTGATGAGAAGAGTGTGACCTTTCTTGTTTGAAGGATCTGGATATTTTTATACATTTGAAGATAAGACCTCTTCTTGGGAAACCACTCAGTCCTGTCATTAATTACCTGGTTTGCTTTATGCAGAATTTTTCTTTAATGGTTAGTAATAAGAAAGACTTGGAAGTAAGCTCAGAGATCTAACTCTGTGTCTTCTGGAAGTGATCTAACTGTTGGATCAGTGTGTCCCTGGCACATTTGTAGAACAAATTCATATGTCGGCTTCCACAAAGCACTGGTAGTGTCTAAGCTTGCCAGCTCTTCCGTTCTACTGCAAATGAAACAAAAATCGAACTTTAAATCCAGCCTCTGCAGCCTGTTCCAAGACTGAAATTTAAGTGTGTGGATCAGAGGCCACCTCTCCAATGTTGGTTGTGGTTAATCAAAAGCTTAAATGGACTCCCTTTTCAGATGTGGATTGGATACTGTTGAAACCTTGCAAAAAAAAAAAAAAAAAAAAATTCTCTTGACAAAACCTTTTCAATGTGCCAGAGACGTTTTGAGAAGTATTGATCTCTTGTGGTTTCCATAATTTTAAAATACCTTCTGGATCAGGTAATCTCAACAGACTGGCACACCCACCTGGGCCAAAATTTCATGCTTTGTGTGTACATACTGCAGAAAGTGAAGCAGCGAAAATGTTCACAACAGATTTTCTTAGCTGGCCCCACATTAATTGCTGCTGTGCCTACAGAAACTTCCCCAGAAACAGTCTTTAACACTAGTTTTCTTTTAATCAGGCTCCTAATTTGCATCCTGTACAAGGTTTCAGCTTTTGACTGATTTGAAAAGGCTACCCTGTCCCTAGAGGGGTGATATATGATATTTTACAGGGTATGATAAATAATATTTTTAAAACTCAAATAAACAAGGTCTCTGAGTGTTTTTTCCTGAAAAGTTTTACTACGTTTATGACAATTTAAATATGCCTCTTGAGAGCCAAACCATGAAGATAAAGGATACAACAGGACCAGACAAGAGAACACTTGCATTCTGAACACAAAGACATGTTAAAAGAAGACAAAGCCTGACATTTGCCCCAGTTTTGGCTGACCAAAAGAAAGTAAATAAATTACTAAATAGGCTTATTACAGACTCATTCTGCTTTTGCATACACCTACAGCAAAAATGAATAGTAGTTTAATGCATGAAAACCAGGTGACAACATATTTGAATTCTGTATAAAATAATGAGCTGTATTTTCATTTGAGATGTGTCAAAATAAAATACCACTGGGAGAAAGTGTGTCTTACTGAATCCTTTATAATAGGCAACATAACCAGCAATGTGTGAAACCAGAGAAATTCAAAACTGCATACTAAGAATCACCTTTAAAAGGTGGCAAGAGTGGATTATCTTTTAATGCTTTCTGGCTCTTCCTATTAGGGTAGGTCAGGGAGAGGAGAACCCTCAAAAAAGATTTTGGGGTCCATTAGGGGAAACAGTTGCTTTATGGCAGACAGTGGTATTTTGGGTAATCTGATGCCCACCAGAGTGTACAAATCCAGAGAGGAGCTGCCTGGGGTTTTGGCTGAGCACAGGCAGCCAGATTCTGAAACTCAGTTTTATATGACCAGCTGTGTTTTGGGGTTTTTTACTTATTGCAAACTCTACTGATTTTTCATGAGGAAAAAAGAAAAGGGTATTTTGTGCATGAACATGTGGACCAAGAACGAATGAAACACAACCATGGCTCACTTCTTTTCCCATGGCAGATGCATGACCATCAAATGACTGAAAAGAAAAAACAAAAGAAAGAAAAAAAAAAAAAGGCAAATGTGGTTTTCTTTTTTCCACAGTTAATAGAATGAAGCAGAGGAAAAGTGAACCTCAGAAAGTACCTGCATCTCTACAGCCTCCCTGCAGGGGGGACATTGGCGAACACACCCTATTCCTTGGGAGAGCATCAGTAAGAACTTCCTTCTCCTCTTGATCTGAGTCTGTATTTACAACAAAATCCTCAGCCAATGTTTTGGGTTTTGCCGTGATTATTCACACATCTGTAGCAGACTCTATCTTTAACTCACATCACACCTGTACTGTAGGTAATAACTGTTCCTGCAAAGCATCTGAATATTTACGATGCACTCATCCCTGCGATAGCTCTCAGATGAACTCACAGTAAGTCAACATTCACCCAAGCACAAAACAGGTTCACTCCGTAAGAGGGAGTTTTATTTTGTGCATTTTGTCCCTCCCATGCAAGCTGTGTTTTAACGGCTACCTGTATTCCAGCTCTGAGACCTCACCTTCCATTTTCACTTTAACTTTAAGCATGGCAATAATCAAACTGACATCAGCAAAGAGATCAGCGGACAAATGAGTTTCCTCCAGTGTGCAGCATCCCTTCCTCTCTCATCTCGGCTCATCTTTCATCCTTTTTCCAGGCAGCCAGGTGTGCCCATGCCTCACCGTCGGGTCTTGAGCAGACCCATCCCGCCCACTGCTGGGCTGCTGTGCCCCAGACCCTGACCACCTTCCTTGCAGCACTTCACACACCATGCTCGTCAGCGGCTCAGCACAACGGTGTAAACTCATTAGCGACGTTCTTGCGCCCTCCTGCACTTCTTGGTGTAACACGGTCTCTCTCCAAACTCAGATGGGTGACAGATGCTTTTTCTCCCCCACCCTATTTTGTCAGCAGGATAAAAATAAGTGATTTAAATGAGTCTCTCTTTAGTACCCAACCAGCTAGCCCTGCCTAATATTTGTAGTCTAAATAATCGCCATATGTGGCAGTGGAATACAAGTTTGTGACCTTTTTATTTTTTTTTTTTAAATAGAAGTTAATCCAGCTTTGAGCTGGATTAATTCCCAATGAGGCTTGGGGACAGACAGCTGTTTCTCTTCTTTTGCCTGGGAATATTGCCCTCAAAAATCCACCTATACCGGTCAGCATCCCTGATGTATGCAAGTTGTGCTCATTTTCAGACCCTGGTTCGCATTCTGGGGCAGCATTGAGCTAGTGTCTGCTTTGCCCCACCCACCCAAAAAAAAAAAAAAAAAAAAGAAGTATGACATTTGGAAATGTTTTATTGACTATTTTGCCATGGAATAAGAAAGGCTTCGAAGCTCCCATCTTCATTTGGAGAGTCGGGAAGGAAGAATATTTGCAAAGGAGACATTTGACAGGAAAATCAGTATTAGCCTGTAGGGCAGGAGTGGAGCCAGATAAATCCTGTGCTGGCTCTTAAGGCCGAAACCTCACAGAAACAGTTTTAAGGAAACAAGCCCTGAAGTGCTTATTTACCCTGTGCCACATGACAAGCGGTGGTGAAAAAAACAGCAGGAAAGAAGAGGAGCAAAAGACTAAATGAAATACTGTTCCCTACAAATGACTTGCATTTTTCAACCTGCTCATCTGAAAAAAATTATGACTGCTCTACCTAGGTTATACATGCTTCCTTATTATTCCTTGGCGTGAGTACCCCAAAAACTATATCCACAGCCAAGAAAATTACATACAGACCTAGTTTTGGCTGACAGACAGAGGAGGTGTATCCAATAAACCTAGTTCGGTAGAGTAGTCAGGGAATACTATTTCCAAAGTAAGGCTAAATATCAAACCTGAGGTTTGAAGGTAAAAGCAGTTGCTTGGCAAGATTTAAATCTCTGTCTCTGCTGTTTTGTTTTCTCAAACAGATTATGTAAGCAAGTCAACTCACACCTAAAATGTGTCTCAATTTGTGTTTGTTCTGCTTTTTTATTGCCACATTTGAAAATTAATAATTCAATGTTCTAATATTAGCTGTCATCTTAGCTGTGATAGAATTAATAATTCATCAAACTGATATCAAACAAATGGCACCTTTTTATGCTGGATGAGAAATATACTTTACTACATTTGCAGAGCTAAATTCGGTGAGATTCTCCACTTTATTTTGAATGAAATCATATTTTACCAATTAGTATATCATTTTATCATCTTCATTCACTTTAAAATTATCTGTAGGGAAGGCTTTTGCATAGCCGCATAGGTTTTATTTTTACCAACGTTTTTTTTTTCCGGAGGAGCCACAAGACAAGAACAGTGTTTTCTGAAAAGACAAGAAACATTCAATCATTTTTATGCCCTTTCCTTCCGATTATGTGCTCCCAGCTTTTCCAGGGAAAGTATCCACCGTACCTGCGGTGCTCTGGCCAAATTCCAGTTTGGGTAATTACATTCAGCCTGCTTAAACTCTTCCTGGAGTTTCATTTGGAGAAGGTATTCTCCGCTCCCTGCCCTGAGTCGTTGTGTAGGGTTGTGTGTGCTGTTAATCAGGTGCTGTGCTCCTCTCGGCAGGAGCTGGCCGGGCTCCAGCGGTAGGTGAAGGGATTTCCGAGCGTGGAGAGCAGCTTGTGCTAAATTTGCAAAGCGTTCGGAGATCCTTTGGGGTGAGAGGCGCTATGTAAATGTAAGGTCACCACCGTTATCTGGGGTGCAAATGCATCCAGTGCTGTGCTTAGGGAGAAAAAAAAAAAAAGAAAAGAAAACAAAGAGAAGGAAACAAGAGAAGACAGAAAGAAGACAAAAAAAAATAAAAAGAGAAAGGTCTCTTGAAGATGTTTCACATATATCCTGACACACGTTTGAAAATCATTTTGCTAGAGCATGTGTCTTCCCCAAAAGGTCGATTCATAGCTTAAAAGATGTTCAGGAAAATGTCCTCCAAAGCGGAAGCATGCTGGAAGGATGGAGCAGGGACAGATTGCGGCTCACCCCAGGCAGGTGAGTAGATCAATATGTTGCACAGAGCCCCCTCCTCTGCCACGCTGCCTGCCCTGGCACGGGGCAGCTGTGGCCCTGGGGGTACCAGGACAAGGGGGACAAGGGAGGAACAAGTGCTCATACCACCACACTGCAACAGACAGGACATGCCCATCCTCCTGGGTCTCCTAAACAGATGATCACCTTCTCTGTCCTTGCTTGTGCTCTGTCGTGATACTACACTTCTACACCTTCAAAACTGGTGTGAGCCCGTGAAGCCGAGCTGTAATGTCCCAACAGGGCCAGATGAAGCACTCAGCGCTGGCCACCCTAGCCATGGGGCTACCAAGCACCAGAAGACCATCCGGCAGCTCTTGATAACCAGACCATAGGCAGTTTTGACATGAGAGGTGTGCATCCAAACAAGCCATAAGGTGACACATGGAACTGGCAAAAAGTATTTTCCAGCTACAGGAATGCTGATGCCACATGCTGCCAAGCTACATCAGGAACAACTGCAGACCTGCTACAGCATTTGAGAACCACGGTGTGATAACATGCACTACCACTGCATCCCACTTGCTGCAGTTCAAAAATTCCTGAGCCCGCTTTTTAGAAGCTGGTAGCATATCTTCCTGCAAGTCCACCTCTACATTATTCCACCCTTTCTTCATATTTGCATTACAATATTACATTTCATCTATCACTTTACATATTTGCTTTAGTCCCCATGTGACCTCCATAACTCACCAGGCTCCTCCCAATACTGGAACCAAGCTCCCATGACCAACTTCTTCTCACTTCATTTTTCTTCCCTTTTTCTTTCGCTGCTATTCAGCTATCCCCAGGGGGATGGGAGCAGTCTTTTTTCAGTGGTGCCCATTGATAGGACGAGGGGTAATGGGCACAAGCTTGAACATAGGAAGTTCCATCTTAACATGAGGAGGAACTTCTTTACTTTGAGGGTGGTGGAGCACTGGAACAGGCTGCCCAGAGAGGTTGTGGAGTCTCCCACTCTGGAGACATTCCAAACCCACCTGGACACTGTCCTGTGCAACCTGTTGTAGGTGACCCTGCTCTGGCGGGGGGGTTGGACTAGATGATCTCCAGAGGTCCCTTCCAACCCTGACTATTCTGTGATTCTGTGATTCTGTGATCACATGAAAACCTGACTGGGTGATGGGGGATCATGATCGCTGTCACTTAAGCATCCTTAAAGGGACAGGCTTTCTAATGGAAATTGAATCCGAAAGGTTGGATTCCGTGGGGAAATTTCAAATTGACAAATTTTCTGAATGGATCTCTCCTAACCTTGCTGTATATAATATATGCATTTATTGACCTTAATTTTTGGTTAGTATCAAAATGTATTGATCTGCAAGATAAATATTGACTTGACCTCGCTTTCTCTCAGTCTATATTTACTTCTTGAGTCAATAAGTCTAGAAACTGATCTGACAGGAGTCAATAATGGTTTAAAATTCTCAAAATAGCAGCTTTACTCTGAGGTTGCAATTCTTTATTTTAGAGTTACTGCCTTAAATATATAAAATGCTCAGGAGAACTTAACACTTTGCTGCACAAAGCCACTGGGGAAACACGCCAATGCCAGGAGACCTTGATGTGACTTCAGGCCAACTGTGCCATTTCAACACTGGCTAAGCTACATTGTACATATTTTAATAGTGACCTACTGCAGTCCATCTTTTGCCCTGTGTATCCTAAAAAATTTGAGCTTCTCTCCGGAGGTTATGCCTGCATATCACTGATTGGATTTGTCAGGGCTAAATTGTCTTCAGCCTTGGGAAAATGCAAAGCTTGCTACTGGGTAAAGGTTGTCATCATGAAAATGCCCTCCCTGCCTTAATTTCTCTGCTTAGCGAGGTGGTAATTAACCCAGCAAGATTTTCAGTGTCAAATGTGATCATGCTCTTTCACTTTCTTCCTGTGTGGTGGACAAGTCTCCATTGGATAGTACAGTCTTCATGACTATTTTTCACATGGTGGCCTTACAGGAAAGGTCTTCGTGATTCAGAAACTGAGTTTCCAATTTTAGGGGTTCCTTACAGAGTATCTTCATTAGGGGTTAGTTTGATAACTCCTGTTACTTAAGCACAGTGGTTCTCTAATAACCGAGAAAATGTTGTAATGTGATATAAGGAAAACACTGTCACTGTCAAGTGTTGCCTTGTCCCCATGAGACTGGTCACCCTTCCATGAAATACAGGCAAAACAATGAAAATTAAGAGAAAAACAGACAAGAAAAAGACACTGAAGATCACCCCAATATAGCTTGTGAGGATGAAAATGTCAAATATTCATTGTCTCTCATTGCTAAAAGGAACCAGGGGGTGTGTCAGGTATTTTTAAGTCTTGCTGACAGGGGGAGAAAAAATGATTTGTCTATATTATTTTCCCAGGTAAGAGTCCAAAAATTGATATCGGTAATTTTCTTTTAGGTTTTTGTTGTTTTGAGGGTGTTTTTTTTTGTTTTGATTTGGTTTTTGTTTTCTTTTTTTTTTTACTTTTAGATATAGGTAGCTTTTAAAAAAGGTAAGGTACAAGACTGTAGGTTTCTATTAACACAGCCGTATGCTGATACTCATTTATCTGCATATTTTAAAAGTGGATGAAGCATGAAGCAAAGCATGTAATATACTTAAGAACACATAGGTACAATTAAATGGGAAGGAAAACAACTACTTCTCATTCTTGCTGTGTTAATATTACACAGGAAGGACTACCAACGGCTGGAAAACAGTTTTCTAAACTGAAGACGGGAAAAGGAAGATGAAAAACTCCCACATTCCCATTTCCATGGATGCAAAAACCCATGTGAAAGCGGGCAAAGCAAAATTCCTAAAGCCAGAGAAAATCAGCTACTGCAGAATATGTAACAAGCCAGGAATCATTGCACGAATAGCGTGAGATATTGTTTCCAGTCCCCAGCTACAGGGAACTCGAACGAAGGTTTCTCTCGATCATCCATCCCCAAGCCGTTCCATCCCGCTATTCGTTTTAATTAAACACAGAGATTCACAGCTCCGGTAAATTCCCTCATCCTTGGGCAAAAAGCTTCGGTCTTGGGTTGTGCAAATAGTTAATAGAGTCACCCATGGAGCGAGTCCAACTGGAAAGAGAGAAAGGGAAAAGAAAGAGGTAGGGCAAGGCACAGCCACCGCCGAGAGCGGGGTAAGGAAGGGGCTGAGCTGGATGCCCCCCTTCCTACGAGCCTACCCTTGTAATCTTCTTGCAAAAGAGGAATGAGCTTTTGCAGTTGCTAGCTAAGATGAGGAGTCCTTTCCTAGAACTGGGGGAAAAAAAAAAAAAAACCCAAACATTCCTGATCCGAACAGGCGAATTTCTATGGAAAGAACTCCCGATTTCAGGAATCTGTAGACTCTCCTGATGCAAAAATCGCTTTGCTGAAAACTTTCCAGCCAGCCTCTGTGATTTTAATTAAATAGCAAAGACTGTGTGTTGAAATTCACAGTCTCTGTCCCCATTTACTTGTGGGTGTTGAAAAATAACCTAAAAAAAAAAAGAAGTTTACTCTTTACTCAGCAACTTGAACAGATTTCAACTCATTTTGTAGTTGGGAGGAATGCTCACAAAGACAGAGATTTTCTTGACTGAGATCATCAGAGCCCAGAGCTGAAGCAATTGTGCAACTGAGAAATGTATTCAGGCTTATTTCACAAGAATTATTTACTCTTTAAACTATTAATTCACACCTACAAGAAAAAAAAATAAATAAAACGGGGTGGGTGGGTTCAGAGAAACTCTCTGTCTCCCCTGATATCTTCAAGATGATTATCTGAACAGAGGCCTGATTTTCTCCAGCAGCCGAAGGCAGGAGAGTGCTCGTCTGAGGCCCTTTAATTCAATAGGCCCTTGAATTGTGCCTTCGCATCCGCATAGCTTGATACTTGCAGAAGGGAGAGACTGGTTTTTCATTTTCTGTGCTCTAACTTTCTAATAAACAATAAGCAGATCACAGCCTCCCCCTTTTGTGCGAGTGAAAATAACCATTTTTTATTATTTTTTTTTAATATTACAAAAAGGGACAATATGCTAAAAATATGCAGCGAACAAATATCATCTGTACAGACTGGAAGAGAACCTTCATAAATTAACCTTATTAGTGCATTACTGTAAGCGAATGCCAAAAAAGCTCCTAATTTGCATTAAGATAGATTTTTCAGGTTGGCTGCATGATTTAATTAAAGAAAAGATTAAGAATCATTAAACAAGCTGCTCTACCTTGCAATAACAGAATTCATATCTGATTCAGGTTAACGAAAACACAGATGGTGATTCAGTAACTGTTGAGTTGCTGTAACAGAATGAAAATGATCCCATTAGTTCTCTGGAAATGTGAGGGAATTTGAAAATTAGCATGCAGATACATTGTATGGTGCTAGACAGCTTGGTCTGCTTGGATCATCACTGATTACTCTTTGTTTGGGTTGGCAACACTGAACTTAATAAATGAAAAAATGTTCCAGTATACCACAGTTGGAAACTGTTCAAGGTTGAAATAGGTGTGCAGACTTTCAAGAAGAGAGAGTTAAGTAAACAAATGTCAATCAATTTGGGGCTGGCAACGTTTTTTTCTTCCAGAATGTCTGTTCTTGAGAAGCAAGTGTCACCAAAATTGAAATCCTTTGCTTGATACATATGTTCATGTGGTATTTATTATTACAAAGGTATTTTAAATGCATACCGTTCATTTACAAAGGAAACTGTACAGTGTTTCGATACCAAAAGTGGAGAAGAGCTCCTAGGAAAATGGATCAGGTTATGGGTGTCATTGACAAAGAAATCAAACTTACCGCAAAAAAGGGTATAACAGAAGGAGATGTAAAATATAGGTAAACCCCCTTCTAAATATTTCAGTGAATTCAATAAGGCACATAAATGATCATTGTCACCCCATCTGGGAAAGCAGAGCCTGGGCAAGTGCAGTAGTAATTTTGTTCAGCATATGAAATTTTCAAGGCACTCTCACAGAGATAACTGCATTATACAGTTTATAATACCTGAATCACAGCAACCTTACGGCTCCAAGGATGAGATTTTTATGATGGATCTTGCTGAGAACAGTGCACATGCTAAGATCAACACCAAGTTTTCCAACGTATATAGTGACTCATTTTGTGGCATTAACAGTTAGACAGCAGAACAGGAGGGTGTCTTCTCGTTCTAAGAGGTTATTTTTCCTTTTCTTTTTGACTTCTTAATTTTATTGCAAGTGACTTCAAGGCCAAAAGGTTGTGCATAGGGTGTTACAACAAAAAGGAGGTTGTAACACTCAGACTTTTAGGTTAAAATGTTCTTTGCTTATCACGTGTTAAGATCTTTCAGAAATGATGTAATGCACCAGGGACTATGGTGCTACATTTGCAAACCACCTTTTTTTTAATCATTAATTGACATCATATAATAATGTCCAGCTCACTACTCCCAAAGTGATGGTAATTAATCTTGTGGAAAAAAAATGACATTTTTAGCTTTTAGCATAGAAAGGTCATAAACAGGTTGTCTTCGGTTTGACTGGATTTTAACCATCTGATCAAACTCTTTTTTTAACATTTCTTTAACATTACCTTGTTTTTTTTAACACTTACATATTTAAAGAATGTATATAACAGAGATAGCCTCAGTGACTTGGCAATGTTTAAAAGCACACATGTTATTACAAACAAGTGTGTCTTAGCTACAAATTAAACCTTTGCTGTTCTTCCATGACTAGCACTATTTTATGGCTTTAGAAACTGTTTGGTACATGATGAGTGATGGTACTGCAAAACATTGAATTTTTTTTTTTCCTTCTTCTCTGATTTCTGAGCTGTGGTATGTTCTCAAATAAGGTAAACCATGGGGAAAAAAATATCACTAAATATTTTCTCAGTACTCCAGCTTGACACATACTAGCTAAACGTGACACTGCCTGCAATTTTCATATAATTGCAACTCCATCTCCCTACTTGGCTCCTTTGAGCAAGAATGTAAAGGACTGTGAATTGTACGCAGAGTCTTCCCTTGTGAAATTCTACAACCAAGGAAGATGTTAAGGGGTTATGCTGTGCATGCTGACGTAGAGTGTTAGTTGGAAAGGACTGGATTACTGACTAAAGAGAAAAGATCAGGATATTAACTGCCAGCTATCAAATGATCACAGGATATTTTGGTAGTTGCTGCTGCAAAACTGAGCTGATCTTTTTAATATTCTGCGTTGTTTCCATGAAAGCTACAAGGAGCAAAAAAAAGGATATTTGGTTCAGTATTTGATTTATATTTGTGCATTTTTGTTTGGATGAGAACTGTGAGAACCCAGTGGTTTTTGGTTCATGGGAGATCTGGCACATCACTTTTTTGATTTTGATTCAAGCGGGTTCACATCCCCCGAGTTTCACTTTGACTTCTGAGTTTGAACAAATCCAAAAAAGTCAAAACAAAACCTCGATGAACCAGCTAACTTTCACGTGGTTTCCACACAAAATTATAAACTTTGCCCCCTTCACAAATGGAAGACTGTGTTCAAAGAGATACACTTTCCAAATGCCATTAACTGGAGCTATATTTAAGTCAAGAGAGGAAGATGACCCAAATTCTTCTGATTTCTCCAGGATGCGGGGCCCAAACATCCAACTGACCTTCTCAGAAATCCTATTTACCAGAGAGGTAGTTCTGCGCATAGGAAAAAATCAGAGCAAGGGCTTGAGTCCTCTCCTGGCATCTTTCTTGAGAAAACATAAATACGTCATTCCTACCTCCACCCTTAAATTCATTTGCACTGGGCATTTGGTGACGGGTTAGGCACAGCACACTTTCTGGACATAACTCTGACCAGAAGATGCCATTCCCTAAAAGAAAGCTTTCTCACATTCTGTGTGGTCATCTAAAATGGAAGCTTCAGCAAAGACATTTGGACGCTTGACAGGACCTGCTTGTAAACGAAGTGTCCTTGGCCAGTTCAAGAATACCTCCCATGTGAATATATCACAGAAGATCATGCATACAGTTCTGACCCATTTTTTTTTTTAAAAAAAAAAAAAAGAAGCTAATGAAAAGCAGAGGAACCTCTGGACATTGAGGAATAACTTTCACAAATATCCTCAAAGGATAAGATTACATATTCCAAATCAAATACCTCTGAGACCTATTTAGTCCAGTAGGCCCCTTTTAAAAAAGTATTATTTGCCATTTTCAATTTATGCTTCTGTTAAATCTTATTTTATCATCGTGCTTTTCTCAGCTGATTGAACTCAGATAAGAGTTACATTTGTATTCCTTTTCTTTTTCTTTTTCTTTTTTAATAGTGGATTTATATATTTCCTCAAAAAAAAATGATTTAGTACTTTTTACAATGACAGTTTGTTACTGACATCAACTAACTTACCATTCTTTGGTGCAAATTAATAGTGTTGCGTTTACTTTTCTTAGAAGGAAATAGAGACCACATTGTAAGCATCAGGGTCAGGAGCAGAAAGCAGGAGTGCTTGGACACTTTCTCTCTCTTGCTTACTCTCCTTTTTTTTTCTTTTTCTTTTTCTTTCCCTCTTTTGGCAGAATTGTCTTGGTATCTTCAGGGTGTTTGGTACTCCCAAGCAAGAAATTACAGCATCTGGCAGCTCTACCCAGGTTATCACTACACATCTAACACTAGATATATAGCTGACATTTCACAGGATGCTGGAATGTGCTCCATTATCTCTGTAGAAGCACTTTGTAAACTTGGAGGGGATCCAGTTAAGGAGCCAAAAACAATACTGTAGAAATTACCTGACCAGTCAAGTCTGTAAAAAGTGAGTTACAAACAGCACAAGCAAAAGCCAATAATTCTTACAAATATTCCTTGAGCATCCCATAAGTTAAAAATTATATAATTTAGAGTAATGAGGACATTTTAATGTTTTAATGTGAATAAATAACAAAAAAATTAGTTATGTTTGTCTGAAAAATTGTCAGCTTTTAATACTTGAGCCAACCTAATTGTCCATGTGTTTAGGATGTTGGATGCTGGCAAACAGCGTGTAACCTTATGCTACACACTGAAACAACCTCGTGGGTGGATTATGGGACCCCCGAGAAGCACCAGGCAGCACCAAGCAGTGCTACCGGATCAGACCTCAGTTTGTGTTCCCATGACACTTGAAAGAGGCAAAGGAGGTACGTTTTCCACAAATTTGTAAACATAACGCAGCTTCAAGCAGAAGTGGTGAGAAAATTTTGGAGATTTTTTTTATTTTTCAGGCATCTACTCCGTGTCACTGCTGGGACCTGGGAAATTAACAGTGTTGCAATAAAATGGATCATAGGCTCCTTATAAAACAGGATGAAATGTTTATATTTGGCTATTATGGTGATGGCCATTAAAAAAAAATAAAGCAAGCTAAGATAAATAAACATATTAATTGTGTCAAACCACAGGACATCTCTTAGGACACAGTGACGGGAAGACTCAAGTACTAAAGCTGGCTTTGCTGCATTTCAATATATTTCTTGATGAGCTTTATTAACCTTTAGGGACAAATGAACCTCAGAAATAGTATTTCGGTATTGTAACCTTCTGTATTTCCTCTTCATGCTTAGAGAGAGGATGATGTCCATCCAGCAAAGAAAGTAGATGGTCTCAATATGTGCGATCCTCGTGACTCAAATGCATCCCTGCAGTCAGGTGGGTACCAGAAACGAGCGTCCTTGTGTCTGAAGTGCACTGGAAGATATTTAGTTATGGAAGAACAAGTGTTTCCCTTCTTTCCTACTCCTACTGAGAGAATTTTAAATTCGCTCAGCTCATTCCCCATAATTTCTCTCAGTAGCCCAATAAAAAGGATCATTTTCTGTTTTTCAAAATCAAAATTCAGAGGGAAAATGCAGCCACATGCGAAGGGCAGAAATAACTTTCAGTTTCTTTGCTCCAGTGTATAGAATCAGTCCTTTAATTAAAGCAACTCTCTGGTCAAGCTGACACTTCTTTTTTAATTGCAGCCTCCTGTCACCCTGCAATTTATTTCATTTTAATTCGTCAGGGTGTGTGGACGTTTCAGAGTGCCCCAAACGAAATGGGGGCTGTCAAGAGATGCGATGCTGCGTCATCACGTAGCTGATGGCCAAGAGCCAGCTCTGTCAACACTTGGCTTTGTACTGTCCGGGGGAGAGAAGCTGATTCTTCAGCAGTGTCTAATCAGTTTAAAACAAATCTGGAAGATGTTACTAGAAGACAAGATGAGACCCAGGACACAGCAGCCTCTGCATACAAAGAAGTGAAGGATTTCATTCGAGAAGAAAATTAAAGAGGTGGAAACAACACTTGACAATTTCAACATGATTATAACTACGAATAAGGAGGAGTGCACTACTGGTTTAGGAAATGGGACTACTGGTACCTAGAAAAAGTACCTTGTTATGTCTCCTCTGCTGTAGCGACAGAGATGTCAGGGAATTACATCTCCCAGCCAACAATGGAAAATTTCCTGTAAGTTCATCAGATCCTAGTTAATTCTTGAAAGGAAACCAAAGACAAGTAAGTTGGAGGGTAAAGATGACAGGGAACAGTTACCTAATTAATCACAGGAGGTTTATATAAAAAAAAGGTAAATACATACTTTTGATTTACAGAACAACTTCCATCTGCGTCCTTCGAAAGATTTCAGAAATTAAATAGGTATCAGAGAGTTCCACACACATCTTTCCAGTGCCACCTCTGAAAACCTCCTAAAAGTCCTGGATCACACAGATACGGTTGTAAAATGAGAAACTCTGAAGATTTTCTTTGGGCTATTTTTCTGGAAAACTCCATTTCCTTTAGACACTGTGCAGTAAAGGTGTGACATGAAGGAAGGAAGGCAGAAAGCCAAACCTTCTTTCCTGTCTGCAGGCAACTGACCTGGGCCGCACAACACAACATGGCCAAGGCACACACTTTGCCCTTGCAGGTTTTAACTGCAAGAACGAGTGTGTCATCTAAGTGGAAACAGTTTGAAAACAGGTAGAGAGGAGCTACTGGCACCTCCTCTCACTGCTACTGAGAAGGCTCGGCAGAAGTAAGGGAAAGATGCATCTCTGAGAGTCATGAGCTGGACTTAAAGTAGAAAACAGAAAGTAACGCCTAATGTAAATTTAAAACAATCAGATAAGGAGTTTTATAAAATGGCTGTTACTGGAAAAGAAAAAAAAAGAGAGTTGTAGATCCATAAGAAATTCTTCCACAAACCTGAAGGAAGCCTTCGGTTGCTGTTATGGGTTATGAACCAGTGGGAAGGTGTCAGGAAGGAGCAGAAATATGCTGCCTTTCTCCCAGCTGCTCAGTGAGAACTGTGAGTTTCCATCATCTGCACCAGGTCAGATAACCCCTCAGCAGGCCAAGCATCAGCACATCCAAGAGATGTCACATCACCCTTTTTAATTCCACACCCCTGCCCCCCCCCCTCCGATATGTTATAGTTATGAAAATTAATTTATTTTCTGCTTATGACAGAGAGGAACAACTCCCAGCGAAAAAAAAAATGCTTTCCTTTTTGCAGAAGCTCAGAGTACCAGGATGTATTCCTCTTCCTAATCATCTCAGAAAAAAAACCCACCTTTCCCCTACGTTTCAGACATTTTACGGTATTTTGTCCCTGCTGTTTGTCTTCCCTCAGAGATCTCTTCTTTTATTTCCTTCACTTTGATTACTACCCCAGTTGCTGACAGCACGGGCATTGGCTCCAATACATTAAAGGGAGTGGAGTTTCTCCCTTGGCCTGTAGGGCTGCATCTATTAAACCTCCCCAACTTTATTTGTGTAAAGCATGGAGAAACATTCTCACACCTGTCATGGGAATTAACCCAAGATCTGAGTTGAGACAAATTCACCTACTTCTCTGTAAAATGCTGTAATTCATCTTTTTCACTTTACGTGAGGATTTTTCTCATGGTCTGTGAAGCAGGTCAGATTACCTGAGATACTTTGTGAGCAGCTGAATGGATAGGATATTATAAACTCTAATTTACCATCTCTGGTAACATACTGTATAAACAATACTGAAAGATTACAGATTCACTTCAGTTAAACCCCTAAATGTCTGCACGCTTAGTCGGGTTTGGTCATAGACTCATTGCTTTTAAGTCCTGCAGGAACCCTGACCTGACATCTCCTGAGCAGTGTAGGCCACCAAGTTTGAGCTACCCACGTTTGCCTAGTGAGGTCCTGGCTCACACCTGGCTATTTTGGATTCTTTAATTTTCCTCCTTCTATTGCTTGACCCCACACAATGTGCTGAAGTCCACTCCACGAACCTCTACAGCCACTGGATCCAAACCTGTCCAGATTACCTATCAGCAGCTCTAAATATTGGTGTCCTAGCACCACGGTGCATTTTTCATTAGCACAGGGCACTGCAGCATGCTTTAATAATTGCTTTCAGCCCTTTGTCTTTGTTCATTCCTGCTTTCAAATCAGTAATATCATTCCGTTTCTTCTCTTTTACTCTATTCCCTCTTTATTGTCTCATCAACAACAGTGGGCAGGACATGACCATTTCAAAGATCTGAAAGCTTCTGTTCACTCTCACTTTCTCTAGTCTCTTCACCCTCACCAAGATTTTACTTATTCCACCACAATATCTTGGCAGGGCTGGCATCCTCTTCGCCCACCTTTGAACCTTGCCTGTCCTGGGAGGTGCAGGATCTGGCACATCAGGTATAAAATACCACCCAGCAGTGCTCTGGGCACTTTTCTTTCAAGCCAGGCTTCAAATCAGCTGTCTAGCCTTGAACTTGCTGGAGCGGCTGCAAAGGAAGTGGGGGAACAGACCAATGGGACAAACTTTTCCTGGGAAGTGCATGGAAGATCTCAGCATTGCTCCCAGAGCTCCCCATAATAAAATCTAACATCACAACTGACACTAATTACAGACCTTGTTACTAAACTAAATTAGAGTCCTAGCTGGGGAAGCAAGGAGAGACAAGACATATGCTGTGACGGGAAAACCTTCAGCTGTTTAATTCATAGAATCATAGAATCGAGAATGGTTTGAGTTGGAAGGGACCTTATAGACCATCTAGTTCCAATCCCCCTGCCATGGGCAGGGACACCTTCCCCCAGCCCAGGTTGCTCAAACCTGTCCAACCTGGCCTTGAACACCTCCAGGGATGGGGCAGCCACAGCTTCTCTGGGCAACCAGTTGCAGTGTCTCACCACCCTCACAGTCAAGAATTTCATCCTAATATCTAATCTAAATCTACCCTCTTCCAGTTTAATCTCACCCCGTCTCAAAACTCTCCTGCTGAAGCCACAAGGCCATGCCAGCAGCATTGCTTACCTTGGGAAGGAGCAGAGGGGATGCTACAAGCTTAGCTGCATCTTTTAGTTTGGACTACCGCATCTTCCTCATCTTTGGGAGATGATCCCAACAGCCACTGAATTCTCCATGGTGAGGAGCATGGGCTGATTTATACTGCAGTTGCCAACACAGAAACTGGTCTGCAGATAAAGACCTGAGTCTGCAGCATCTTCCACCAGCACAAAGCGTACAACTGTGTGAGAAACCTTTTCATAATCATGAGGAAAAAGAGAGTGAAAAAAGCAAATTCTTAAACATATTCAGACTCAGCTGGAATTCGGACCAAGAGATGGACTAGCTCTTACTTATCCCCGAGGCACATTCACCCCGCTATATAATTAAGCTCTTGGGCTGTTTTGTTAGTGTTGAGAAGCAGGCTTTGCCAAAAGTCATCTGGGTTTCTCCCTTAAAAGTGTGACAGGTTTTTTCCCCTTCCTTGCTAAAGAAACCTTTCAATTTCATTGCTTATGTGCTTTAGGTATAATTATTTTTTTTTTTACCTTTCACAGTGTTATTTCCTAGCCATAAAATTATACAAAAATGGTCATCAGTGAGCCTGCTGAAAAGACCAGCCACCATACATTGCAGAGAATAACCTTAATATTTATAAAAAAATAAAGACCATACTTCTTTTAAAGATCTTGCTCTAAACAAACTGAATTATTCATGCATAGAATTGTACAGCATTAGAACACCTGTTTTCAATCATGCATAATGTAAAATCACTCATTACCTCACAAGAGCCTCTACATCTCCAGCAATCAAATGGCATTGAAACAGCGGAACAGGTGCTTGGCAGGTGGATCCAAACAGATGTTTTGGGCTTGCTTGTCTTTTCTTGTACAGGTGTGGTGATCTTGTTTTCAACGGCATAATTGCTATTTGAATAGGTGATATTTAATTCTTACGTGCTTTAATATTTATTTTTGCTTCTTCAATTCCTTTTTCCACTTTGCGAACTGCACAGGCTCGGAGCAGTCTCTGAGATGTGTGAAAGCTCCCAGCTGAACTGTGAGGCAGACTAACGCAAGGGAAAGTACGGTTCCTCTTGCTCAGACCTTCATCCCACAAATCCTCACCCGTGAAACTTTGTCCCTTTTTGAGACAATTTGTGCAAAACCACTTCAGAGACCGCCACGCTCTCAACCACGGGCCAGGGTTCCATTCCTGAAGGATATCTGAACATTGGGTGTATGGAGATGGGAGAAACTTTCATGGAAATAAGTCAAACCTGGGAATAGGGAAGATCTCTGCATGTTTTTCCAGGGTTCAGTGATGGACAATTTAAAGTTGTCTGAAAACACTGGCAGCCTTAGCACCCCGATGTTGTAAAGGAGTGATACAACGCAAACCTTGGCTCTGCTTCTGCCCAGACTCCTGCCTTTCACGTGGGCTCCATGGGAGTGTGACACAGAGAAGTGGCCTTTGCTAAACCAGCTTGTAGATATGGCACTCTGCAAAAGCTGCAGCAAGTAATGAATCTGCAAGGGGAAAAAAATAAAAAAAAGAAAAAATAATAACCCCCCCTTGGAATTTACAGAAAATGAATCAACAGTGGCCAAAAAGTATTTTGGTGCTTCTAGCCTTCAAGCACTAATTATTGGTTGGCCAAAGCAGACATGTCCCCACTCTTATTCCAGTTTTCAGCAGCAAAGTGGCAAATCATTAGAAACAACTTTAAACCTGGCACCTGGTCTCACATCTCAACAGAGCGGGCAAGGACCAAAAATTCATGGCGGCACTTTATTGCTCTGACAAATCATTTGTGCCTGGGCTGTGTTTGCTCCTTGTGGTCCGATGTCTTGGGGGCAGAGAGATAAACACGGGATGCAGTGACCCGCATCAGTGCTTCACGCAGGTGGGTGAAGAGCAAAACAATTTTTCGTGGTTAGCGTATAGTGCTTGTAGGGTGTAAACAACCGACTCATTTTATGCCAAGCCATGGTATATTACAGACCAGAGCAGTAAAGTTTTGGGGACCACAATGTGCCGGTGCGGGATTAACCCTGATGACACAGACAGTGGTTCGCTCAGCGTTGACCTCAGCTGTAACAGGTGTGCTTCAGCTCAACACAGAGAAAAATTAGTCTCTGGAGTGAATCCAGTACACGGTCAAAGGGAAAGGGCTCTCCCCAAATAGATCAAGACTACCCAATAATACAGGGGAATAATTGATTCAGGATGTCAATGGACTTCTCTGCTGAGACAAGGAAATTTAAAATTGATTTTTGGCCTAGTTTTTGTATATCATAGTCCACTATCTAAAAGCAGACACGGGAATAGCGTAAGAAGAACTAGGTTATATAAATTACAGATGCAGTACACAGATATCACAAAGATGAAAGTGATATTAAGAAGCAGATGAACTCTATAAAATGTGGTCTTTCTTTGCCTAGTTAACAAAATGACATCTCCCTCACAGCTACCATGAAGCTTGTCAAATATCTCAGCTACTCAGCAATGTATAGGGGAACATTACCACCCAGGGGTTTTCCCTTTCGTTAACTTGGATGCGTAAATTAATAGATAAAAAAATAGAGCTTGTTAGTTGGAGCATCCATATTTCTTTCCTCCCACCCCACCTGGCATTGGAGGAAAGAAATGTGGAACCTGATACTGCTTCTAGAGAGGTCCTCCCTCAGATAGACTCATATATTGGAAGCACATATACATATAGAATATGTATAAATGTGTGTATATATAGAGATAATACTAAAAATTATAATAGCAATATTCATGGAATACTGTAAACATCAGTTCTTATGCCAACACCGAAAATAATTTGTACAAACATACTAATTCAATTATTGTGCCTCAGTATACCATAACAATTAGCCCTACTGTATTTTTCAGTGTTGGATATCTCATTTTTCTTTGAGTATAAGCATCTCTCATTATTTCCAAGCAAAAATGGCAAAAGAACCTGGGAAATGAAGGGATTTATTCTGGATTTACCTCAATGAGATAGGTGCTCGGATGTCAGGGTAATAGGAACAGTTAATGAATCTGTCCTGAACCAAGTATGACAGAATTTAGATGACACAATTACCTTAACAAGTAGGATACCAATACTGATAACTACACATAAATTTGTTCATGTATATATCTATATAGCTCACACTTACACAGACAAGAAGTACATCTAGCATTAATTTATGTGCTTATTCATGTGTAGCAATTAAAATTTGTAGAAATCTGAGAAAAAAAATAAAAATCTACCAGTACATGATGGCTCACCTATCCAAACTGAGCACATGCCTCAAAACAGAAACTCTTCCAGAAATGGCAGGTGCCTGCAGTGACCTCTGTGCGTGCTCCTTCACACCGGTCCTTTGTCCCTCTGCTGGGGTCCCTCTGTGGTGAGCACATGGATGCGACGCTCTGTTCCCAGCTGAAAAGTTCTGTGAAGGCTTAGGCTCCAGAAAGCCTTCCTGCAGCAGCACATTTCCTTAGAGCCTGAAATTCTTGTCTTTCTGGGTCAGATACATGTGATTTCTAATGTAACTTTAAACGGAAGAAGAGTGTAGAGAAACAAAGGATGAATCAATGGATCCAGGATGGAATTAAAGCTCAGCAAACCCTTCCCAAATTCCATTTGGGAATCAATTCTGAACATTTTTTTTTTAGCAGAAAATATAAGCTCTTACATTTGACAGAACACTTCCATCTCATCAGCTCCAGTACCGTTTCAGCCTCAGCATCTACAGATGTCCCCCAGTGCTCCTCCTTTGACCTCCCATCCAGCCCCAGGTGCTGGATCTCATCGTCATCTCAGGATGAGGTGAGGGGTTTTTTTTGAACATTTCCACAAAGGACTGTTTGATCTGGAGTGCTGCCTTCAGGAAACGGAGCTGCTCTCGTCCTCCTCGTAAGAACTTTTGACCACTTTTCGCTCCAGGATCTTTTCCCACATACTTGTCTCCATGACCGGGCTTCAAAAGACACTGTGCTGCTCTTCCCTTTTGACACTCCTCGCCAGCCACGCTGCTTGGCTTGTGATGGTCAGTGTAGTTTTCCTCAGCAATGTCTTTCAGTTCATGCCTTGTATTTACTTTGTGTCTCAGCTGATCGCAGAGGAAGCATGGATTGGTCTCTCCAGGATGCTTCTGATCAATTTTCTTTTCACATGAAACATGAATTATTAACAACCACTGGGCACTCAAAACCAACTCACTCCCGAAGTTTCCCACAGTTTACAAAAAAATCTAAATAAATTAATAACTCCAGCATTTTCCTCAAAGTACAAGTAAGTGCGGGCTGTGTAAAATAAAGGTGGGAGGGGAACTCCTGACATAAAGAACTTCTAATGAAAAACATTTTTTTCATTTACGGTCCAGTCGCAGATAGTTTGAGCTTAAGGCCAAAGAAGTCATTTAATATCACTGCGACTATGTTTATTCACCGATGAAATGGTCATATTGCTCTTCTCAGAGACATGTTACAAGGGGTTTATGCAGTATGTGGAGAAATTAACAGGGGTTTGCCCAGGTGCAACACGCTGCTCGTATACCACTGATCTGAAATGTGCCTCCAGCAGTCCCTCTGCTCAGCGGTACCTCTGGAGCATGGTGTGCTGCACGCTCATCCCTGTTGCACGAGCAAAACAGTAGATTACAGATGTTTTGTTTTGTTTTTATGATAGCAGACACAATGAACAGTTTGGGTTGACAAGTAGGGATGGAGACACTGTTAATCCTTAAGCTCGACTTACACGGGAGTTTTCCTCCTTGTAATTTTAGGAATTGGGTGCTGTGGGGAGCTCAGGTGGCAGCTGAGAGAGGCTGAACACACCTCCTGTGCATGCACCATTAGAGGTATGGGAAAAAGAGATGGATGGCACTCATCCTCCAAAATCCCCATCGCACCAGGGAGCAGTTGACAACTTTGCTGCCGTCCTACCCCGTGCTCCCAGACTCCCCACACAACGCCCCAGCTTTGTGATGGGATAGATCAAACCCTGTGGACTTCATGTGTTGGAACACAATTACGACCGCCCAAACCTCGCTTACAACCCCTGAAACAAAATCTTTCAGTCAGTGTAAACACGCTTCAATACTACCCACATTGCTGAAATACAGTTTACTGCTTCCAGAGAGCAAAACGGCAAATCGCCCAGAGGAAGGGTATAGCATTGCAAAATTTAGGCAAGTGTGTAACATCCCAGGGTGTAGTCTTCCCATTTCCATGGGTTTTGAACTCTCTAACTGCTGCAAAGTGACTTCTGCTTTACCCCTGCAATCAGCGTGGATGCCAATGGGAGACCTAATGGGGAACCCAAGTTCCCCATGGGCATCAAAACCAGACTGGAAATAGTTATTCCAACTCTTTAGGTGTGCATAGATATGTTTGTATGTACATGTTTATATCACAGAATCCCAGCCTGGTGAGGGTTGGAAGTGCCCTCTGGAGCTCCCCCAGTGCCACCCCCTGCCAGAGCAGGGGCACCTCCAGCAGTGGCACAGGACGGCGTCCAGGCGGGTTTGGAATGGCTCCAGAGTGGGAGACTCCCCCACCTCTCTGGGCAGCCTCTGCCACTGCTCTGACACCCGCACAGGGGAGAAGTCCCTCCTCAGGTTTAGATGGAACTTCCTATGTTCAAGTTTGTGCCCATTCCCTCTTGTCCTGTCACTGGGCACCACCGAAAAAAAAAGACTGTTCCCATCCCCCTGGCACCCTCCCTTTAAGTATTTGTAAGTATTGATAAGATCCCCCCTCTGCTGTCTTTTCTCCAGACTAAAAGCCACCACTCCCTCAGCCTTTCCGCATAAGGAAGATGCTCCAGTCCCCTCATCATCTTTGTAGCCCTAATCATCTTTGTAGCCCTATGTCTATATATACGGCCCCATATAGACATACACAAATATATATATATTAAAAATATACATTTACATTAAAGGGAATGAAGCATTAAATAGCCCACCCGGTGCAAACCCCACAGCCCAAAGTCACCTGATTTTCACCCGGCGGCAGCGGGGCTGTGGCTGCTGGTGGCTCACGGCCGGGGCCGCCCCGGCAGCTCCGCTTTCAGTCCGACAGCTGCAGATCCCAGGTGGTCTGACATTTGAGATAGGGGCTGCGGGTAAGATTGAAGGTGTTTTAGGGGAGAAGGAGGCTGCGAATAACACCGAGCCCTCGTCCAGATGGAATCGTTCACGAAATAACCTGAGATACTCTATTACTGTCCATATGTCTCCCAGGTCTCCAAAGGCCATACTCCATTGATTTATTAGAAATCTGCTTTTTTCAGCGTTGGTGCTTTCCAAAACAGAGTATAATGTGGGATCGTCTGAAATGCTCCTTTTTAAAAATCAGTTCTTCGCACAAGCTAGTCTTCAGAAATGCTTCGACACCAGATTAAGAAGTAAATATTTGGGGATGGGAGCCCCCTCTTCACGTACCCTTTTGACAAGTTTCTCTCTGCAACGATGAAGGGTAAAATATTTTATAAGGCATTTCTATGATAAATAAACAGCTGAAGGCATGGCACCAATAGAATAAAAGCCGGCAGATATAAGCATGGTAACTGTGTGCCTTACACTTATTTCTTCCTTTGCATATAAGCCTGGAAGAATTATTTTATTGTTTTAGCACTGCAAACAGTTGTTATTAGTGTATCTTATTTATAGTCAGTTCTTTGAGGCACTCTAGTAATATAGAAAAATATCAGTTATTTCATCACACTGGTGAATTTAATGAACCTGAAGGTGTGTGTTATTTTAGCACTTGCTGTAGCTCCTGTGAAAACCCAATGGTGCTAAAATCTGTAAACCTGTCACTGCTTAAGTAATAACCTTGTTAAAAGCATCTTCATTTAACTTATTTCAGTTTTTGCAGAATGCAGGTTTTATTTTATCAGTGGAGGGAATAGGTGTTTCCAACCAAACCACTTATTGTAAATATAGTTAATTGTAGTTCATTAATTTATTCTCAGTGTTATTGCTTTTATTTTAACACTTAGTTTAAATTAAGCATTGTCTAGAATTGAGTTCCCTTTTTCGATTTTTTTAAACAAACTCTTAATTTATATAAAATATCTTTGGTTGGAACAGTAAATTTTATTCTGCAATATGGAAAATGCTCTTTGCATTCATTAATATCCCTTTATGCTGCAAGAAACGAGCTTTCTTCCTTAACAGTAGACAGGAAAACAAAATGAGATTTTTATTTTTTTTAATCTTACCACTGTGAAATTGGGCTTCTTTCTTTCATTTAAAAACATAGAGAAAATGAAATATTGATGGCATGTGTTCCAAATTATCAATTGATCCCTTCAAATGCACACCTAAAATTATTGAAATTATAGCAATAAAAAAAAAAAAGGGAACTCCCTGCTACTTAACACCATTCAGCAAAAGAGAAGTGTAATTTGCACCATCACTTTTTTATAGCACCAATGATACTTCCTACGTTATTACACCGTGGAGCTGTTTGTGACAAATGATAAAAGTATCAGGTTCCTAGTAAATTTTTACAAGGTGGGCAATTATCTACCCATTAATACTTTTTTCTTTGAGACCTGCTATGCTGCCCTGTGCTGTATGGCAGACACAAGGCATCTCAGGGACAAGTCTGCAGAAACCGATGCTGAATGCCCATACAGGTTCCTGCTCCGAAAGGCAGAGTAGAAACCCAAATGTTGGTTAGCTGTCCAGGATGCTTCTATTAGACTGTCATCTCTGAGGTTTTATTTATTTTTTTGTTTCCCCATAATTTAACTCTTCTTCTCAATGTGTTTCTGTTTCAGTGTTTATTGATCTATGCTTCAGTGTAGGGCCGTGACTATTATAAATCAGAGCACCGTCATCAAAGAGAGTGCAACATCCCCGATTTACACTAGGCACAAAGCTGACCTCAGCTATTTAATCGCTCCTATCATCAGAACTTTCTGGCCTAATCAGTCTTGATTTTAGTTTGCAAACAAGTCGAAAATGTTATTAAACTTCATCCCTCCTCACGGTTTTGGTGCCAAAACCCCTAAAGGGGATGGCAGAGCATGGTGTTAGTAACTCTGGGTGGGTCCTACACAGCAAGCAAGGGAAATGATGTAGGAGTTACTGTCCTCAAACCAGGACAGTTACTTCTCATCTGGATATCAGGGATGGGTGAGAACCATCAGTGGGCAATCTCTGAGATGGGAATGAGGAATAGAAGTGGGATTGAGGGCACCAGCATCCCCCAACACCTTTATGAGCATCTCAAAGCCAAGGTGGGAGCACCCAGATCTGCTCTGGGGCTTGGGAAAAGCAGCAAAGGAGACCAGAGAGGTGAGGGGGAGGAGGAGGAAGCGCACACTGCCTATGTGCTGTGTCTACAGCAGGGTCACTTCACAAAAAAACAGGTCTTGTCACAGACCAAAAGGGTGTGAATGTGCCCCGAGAGCTACGGCCAGAGGAGGAGGAGGAGAGAAGCCAATCTACCAGCTTCTGTGCCTGACTGTAGGATCAGGATTTAGGGCAGAAGTTAGGATGCTTCAAATCCCGACAGCTGTAGTATGTCTTCAGGATCTGAGAAACCGGACTAAGCAACTGAAAAGGAATCCAGTTGTTTAAGCTTAGACTGGGATTGTGTTTATATTTGTTTTGCTTGTAACCTTTCCTTTCCAACCTTGCAACTAAAAGCCTGACCTTACGTCTTGCTTAATAAACCTTTTGCGAAAGCTTTATTTTATCATTCAGCCTGCCCTGTGCTGTAGGGAAGATGGATGGGAGGGAAGGGGTGCAGGGGGGGCGGCTGGGGTACTCGTCCTGCCCTGCTGCCACAGCGCGGCCACCGATGGGAGCCGTAGGGAAATGTTATTCAACACAGCCATAAGCTCTCCCGTGAAGTCAATCAAGAGAGGTCACGTGGACTAAAGCGTCTCGCAGCTACTCCTTATAATGCATTCAGTTGAAAGGATACAGATAACTGAAAATGGATATATCTAGCTGATGACGATCAAATACAATTTAGATAAAAAAGTAAATCCTCTGCAAACGCATGCATTATTTTGGAGCAGTACGTGAGCTCTGGGAGCTTCACCCCTGCGGAGCCGTGGGTTCACAAGCTCAGTTTGGTGTGGGTCGGCATCACCGTGCCTCTGGAGCTCATGGAGCTCTGGACCTCAACTCTTCTTCGTCCCTGCCTAACCATGTTTGTGAAACTGGATTACGAGCTCCTACCAGCCCTGGTCGCAGCTGGACGTGCTGTTAAAAGAAACCTTGAGCCTCTTCTGCCCCAACACAAGAAAAACTTCCAGTACCAAACATCTGGCCTGTTTCCAGAAGCCCTGCTATTTCTCCTGATATTTGTACGCTACTGCAATCCATGTAGAAAAAAAAGAAAAGACAAATCCAGCGTATATTCTGCATTGATCGGAGAGCATCGAGTACGGCCGTGGGAGGGAGGATGGAGAAAGGCAATACTGGCATCACCATTCCTACGAACCCTGCACAACAGGACAAAGCTGGGGAAGGGAATTTGCCTTTCTGAAAACTAGCATAAAACACCCCAACAATGGGTTTCACACACTTTTATACTATATTGACCTAGGCTGGTTTATAGCTAAAGCTATAGCTATTTATCCACAGTATTGAGAGACAAAATAAGCCCAGGTAGGGTTTCACATTAATGATCTTTTCTTTTTATAATATAAAGCCAGCACACCGTAGTTCTGTATTTATTGCTAGTACCAAACTGGAGTCAAGTCAATATTATGTTTATGGGTGTAGTGCGAAAAATGTAAGATTACATTTAAAATTATTGGGCAGAAAACCTGAATTTAATAAGATTTTTCATAAAGCCAGGAAACATTTATCCCTCACATTGACACAACAGTAATAGCAATTTGACCCACATAACTTTTTTGTTTCTTAAGTTATACGATTACAGACCAATTACACATTCTTTAAAGAAATGTTATTAATTATTGAAACATTAAAAAGCTGAAGTCATTGTTTTTGTGCACTTAGCATAGCTTTTAAGACAGATTATAGAGAGAGAATCTTTTGGTAGATAGTCTTAAAATATTCACCAGTGCTAGAACAATTTAATGAAATTCACATTTATTTCAAGGATTTTTTTAATTAAATCTATTGGTTGTTGGTATCCGTAAACCCTTAAGAATAAACACCTGCAGTGTTTTATTATGTAAAAAGGTAGTTTAATTGCATCATATTTATCACAGACAAATCAAGCCCTATTCAGAAGATAATAATGACACAGTAATTGGACCAGTAATTGGTTCAGGATGATTCAATATTGTACTAATAATCATAAATACTACTGTCTCCTGCTTTGGTACAAGGCTGACACTATATTATAGATTGGATTTGGTGCAATAAATATTCGTGAACTGGGTCCAGTAGTGCCTAGGTCTTTAGTTCAACTGCTTTAGTAAATAACAGGTATCAAATAATGCCTCCTACATGAGCAATCATTCCTAGCAGGGGACGCAGATGATACTGTGCTTTTTTTTCTGCATCTAGAAATGGCTGGAAGAGGCATCCTCACGGCAATGATTCTTTTGGCTCCTCGCATCAAGCATTGCCGTTTGCCTCAGAGATGTTTCCACTCCAAGTAAACCCGGTTGTAAAGTAGATCCATTTGGTTTAAATCTTGCTTTCTTTGTTTTTTTGCCTATGTGTTTGCGTTCCTGACAACGGGAGAAAGGGATTACTTCTGAGGCCCAATTTGCAAAAGAATGTTGAGCATCTAGCCTCAAAGAAGAAATAAGAGGATGGCTAAAGTAACCGAAAAAGTGGTCACCCCAAACTCCACAGTAAGTCAGGAATACCTATAATGTGGTTTGTCCCCGGGGGGTTGTGCTCCACTGGGGATGACCACCCATGAGCCCCCATGGGCCACGAGACTCCAGCAAACCCCTGGCATCTCCTGGGCTTATGCTCCCAACAGAAATCAGTATCGCTGTTGCTTTCTTTAACTGTATCTTTTTCATATGTTTCCAATATTTTCTCTGTTTGGCAGGTCCAGAGAACCATCGGAAATGAGGTGTTCACCTTGCTCCCCGCCTCCTGCCCGGCACTGCGGGTGTCTTACTGCAGCCTTCCAGGCCACGCTTTCTATTTCAAATCTGAGTGGGTTTCTCTTATAAAAACCATCATTTATTTTTGTTTGTGAAAATACCTCTTGAAAGTAATCATGATAAAAAGACCTTTATTGGTTCTTTATTACAGAATCATAGAATCATAGAATTGTTAAGGTTGGAGGAGACCTTTAAGATCATGAAGTCCAACTGTTAATGTAGCACTGCCAAGTTACTACTAAAACTACTAAAAGTTATCCTTACTGAATGTAATGTCAGCAATTAGGTCTGAACTTCCCAAACACAGATAGCACTAAATAAAAACACTTAGATTTATGCTTAGGCAGGTAAAAAGAGATGACAAATTTTCAAAGGCACTACAATGTCACCTGATTTCACCTGGAGCTTTGACAAGAGTTTTCCAGACTCTCCTGATGTGACCTGAGCACCTGCTTAGTTTTGTGCTGTCATGACTTCCTTATCGTGTTAATAAAAGTCTTACTTATCCCAATTGTGCAAAATAAATTGGCATAGTGGTACCCAACTGTAATCAACTTTTTTTGCTCTGTTTTTATTTGTATGTATAATATACCAGTTTTATTCTCTTTCTTTTCTTGAGTTGTGCAGGGAGGGGTGGAAAAAAAAATCTAATCAAGCAAACACAATAGCATTATGGCAAAGGGCGGATTGTAGGAGGTTGCAGTCCTGTAGCCAGTTTCTTGTTTATCGTGGGTTGATACAGTATAACATGGCGCACAAAACCACTCACATGCCATTTAATGATAACTGTGAAAATCACGCCTGTCACCACTGCATTCAGCAGACACTTGGCGGACCCGCGGCACTGTTTCTTCGCCAGTGCTGTGGTCTTTCAGAGAGAGCCAAAAGGGAGTGGAGCCTCATTATCCCCGAAACAATGATCCTTATTCACTAGGCAGAGAAACTTGCTTTTCATCGGCGCATTATACAGCTCGGAGCTGGAATAGAGATAACATATCCCCTTTATCACCAGAACAAAAGCTCAGGGTCTATGCTCCTGGCTTGGAATAATGCCCTCAGCAGCCTAAAGTGATGCATTTGTAAGCGTTTACCTCTTTTCCTTTAATTGCTTTGCACTGGAGGGATGGTGTGATGAGGCTCAGGTACCAACAGAAGATGGACAGTGCGATGATGAGCCGCCATCGCTCCCGCAGAGATGGGCCCCACTTCTCCTTGATGGCACCATCCCGCTTGCTGACACTTCCTCTCCAAAACGCAGTACCTGAGGGATGGAGGAAAGAGGGAGATGAGGAGTGCCGACAGCCAAAGAGACAACTCATATTGCAAAAGGTACTTAGGGAAACCTTTTAAGACTATATAGTAGAGCAGCCATCGTGTAGGCACTAAGGCAGAAAGCAATCTGTACAAATGAAATGCCATGGCAGAATGGCACCAGGGGACCAGTTCACTCATAATGGAGTCCAAGTAATGGAGCCCAAACACACCGGTTACGCACTTGTCCTGCAACGGTGGCAGCTACGGGAAGGCACGCAACACCAAACCATCCCTTTTTTAATTTTTTTCCCCTCGGTGCCCCATCCTTAAGCCATTTTTTTTTTCGCTTTGCCTGAGTCTCTCTTACCTTAGCCTCGCGCGGGGAGGAGGGAAAGGTGAGAAGACAGGAGAGCTATCGCTGTGCACAGCCAGGCAGGCAGGCAGCAGAGGTAGATGAACAGAATGTGTTGAAAGCATCATGATCCAGCGCCAGGAAATAACAGTTAGCATATCCCTGAATGACATTTACAGGAAACCTATGTTTCCTTTTCAGGGCCATAAGCTTCAACAAACTGGTGTGTTCAGTCAGCCCTTCCCCATGTACAGTATGGATGCCACAATTTTCTCAGCATATGCTCAGCTGCGTCCTTCTGATGGCATCCATGTTGGCGCCTTTCCATCTATAGGCATGGAGGGATGTCTTCATCTTCTGCAGGAGTCTGGGGCTACTGCCAAAGGCAGGGATCCAAGCACCGCAGGCAAGGAAAGTGGATCGTTTTGGTTCCTGAATAAGGATTAGGCTTTGCAACACCTGAGCAGCGAAAATCCTGTGGAGTCTTCATGGCCGGAGCCAGGAAACGCCGCGGTTCTGCTGAATATTGCTGAGCGGAGTCCTATTTAACCAAGGTGAATGTTTGCTGCGGAGCAAATTACAGAAAATTTAGGAAACAAATGGCAAATAGGCAGCCGCATGTAATGTCCATATAAAGGCTTCAGTGGTTTTGGCTCCGACGTTTTCTCAACATGTAACAGATAACACTTTCATTATCTTAACTCGCTCCCAGCTCTCACCTAAGGAAAAACCATGCAGCCTGTGCCGTTACTCCAAGAACCGGTTGACTTATGTGAAGCAGAGATCCCTTTGATCTTTTGTTATATGCTGCTGAGTGATACAACATCCTAAGCAACGTTAGTCAAATCCCTTTATTATTTACTTCTTTATTTTTAACCACAAACAACAAAAAAAAAAAAAAACAAAAACAAAACCACCAAAAAAACTCTATTTTTCCCCTGGAGCTTATCTGTTTTTTGTCTTTTCACAGTATGGGCCAAAAATGTACTCTTCTTACTTGAGAAAGGAGGATTTCACTGAAGTAAACAAGATACCCAGAATTAAGGGCAGGGTTTTGTCTACACACTCTTTTATCCACTGTACATTTATCGTATCTAATACACTTAGGAGAGGAGAAGGGAATTTATTTAGATATTAAATGGCCTTGGAAATCATTCTCAACAAGGAATAAAACATTCCCTTTACATAAAATCACATTATAGAATAAGTGTTTAAGTTAATTTAAGGAGAAAATTCAGAAAACAAAAGCCAAGTCACAGCCATCCACAAACTCACACCTCTCCTGCTCGAGGAAGAGAAGATAAAATATTTCCTTTCCTCCTTTCTGGTCAGCTTGTTTTACTGAACTGGGAAGGTAATCTTATCGATTAGCGGTGCATAAAAGCCAGGCATACACAAAGCAGCAAGAGGTGATGAAGATGTGAATTAAAAGTGGTTTTATGGCTCTGCACCTGATCAGGAAAAACCTTTTTAGCTCAGCCACCCTGAAGAAGTTGTCTTCTACTTTTGAGCCGTTTTTCTTCTCCTTTTTCAAACACGTGCCTTTTCCAAAGAAATGATGACAACACACGGCTAATTAACAACAAAGAATAATTGAACTATGGCTATAACTATCTACCTTTAAATCAAAGGAAGAAGGCAACCAATACTAAAATTTAATCTGTCCTCTGGGGCTGGAGACAGCTTACAGGTTCAAGTCAGATAGCAAATGTAGCTAAATGGCAGTCAGAAAAGATCATGTGACTGGGGGCTAAAAACTAATTAATCTCCATAAAGCTGTAAGTGAGGTAGGTAAGATGACTTGAAATCTGATTACATTATTGCATTTAAGGAGGGAAAATGCAGCATGTATTTTTCATGTTGATTTTAACCACCTGAGCCCTTAATGACATTTTGTACCTTGAAAGAAAACTCATATTTCATCTATATTTAAAAAGATCTACAAAGATGTTGTTGTCATCTGCACAGAATTTACAAATTTAGTCTAAATAATGGTGCCGTGAATCACAGAAAGTGCATTTCTAAACTTTTTTCCCAGTGTAAGTCAGAAGAAGATTACATATAACTATGGGAAGCCATAAAGCCAAACATTTAACAAAAGCTGAAATAAATCTTAGAAAAAGAATAATTTTACTATATACTGCAGTGCAGGATGAAAAAAAGACCCTGGATTCTAAATGACTGCTGAAGATGCGTATGTTTTGCTCCTCTGATTTGTAAACAACCTCCGACGCTAGATTTTGAATTAGTGGGAACACGGCATTGCTTATGATTTCTATTATTTATAAATGGCTACAAAGCAAGGAACAAACAAACAAAAAAACTCCAGCCAGACAGAAAACCTCAATTCAGTGAATCTAGTTAAAATATGCACAGAATACTCCTGCCTAACCTTAGTTTTCTGTGTGGTGGAGGACAGATGTTAGACTAGAAAGGAAGAGGAACAGAAGAGTGCAAGCACACACCAAGCTGGAATGAACCGTGGAGTTAATTTTTTAGGCTTCAGCCATGACTATGGGCTGCTGTGCATAATCTCTGCTTCTTGTGTCACAGCATCCACGTAAATATTACAGAGTGGAAAACACCATAGACACATGTGAAAAATAATAATAAAAAAATAAAATAAAATGAAACCCAACCGAAAAAA